>CATIWF010125641.1:0-13025 GCA_949630135.1 Balakata baccata
TTTCAGATTTTCCAAGAGTTTGATACCTGTACAAAATTGAAAGGTACCCACATAATATTTTCATGAATTAATGGAAATATTGATAAAATGAAGGGAATATAATTAGTGAATAGACATTAATTGACCTGAAGATAAAGCATGCAACGGTTCACCCATAGAATCACTGACATGCAGGAGCAGTCTTGTTCTGTAATAAGCATATGTAGCATAAAAATCTGAGATTGCCATGGAACTGCACATATTACCTATCTTTCCTGTTGGAGATTCCATGTCAATAATAACACCAACAGGATAAAGTCTGAAATCACTTGTATTTTTATGAGCAGATAAGAATTTGATCCAATGGGTTAAGTAGAGTAGTAAAAGGAGTGTTAGGCACCTCATCTTAGACTTTTCCCTGATTTGCCAACAAATGCAAAGACCCAATTCCATATGCAAATTTTAAGAAACTGTTCAATCATTGTGATTAAATTTTCGTAAGTTGTTAACTCATTGGAGAAATTCATATATATAATTACTAATTTGCTGAGTGTGAACTGTTGACTTTGTGAACCGAATTAAAAAAAAAAACAACTCAAAAAAGAAAGGGATTCGTGACTTCTCAAAATTCATACATATGGTCAAAGTCATCATACAACATTAATATATAATAAATTATTCTCAAATTTCAAAGAATTAAAAAATGTTTGAATATCTGCAATTACTTTACTGAAATTCGAATATATTCATTGCATATTCGTATGCCCACACCTATATATGTTTTGTGCACAAATCATGCCAATAGCGACAAATGAGGCTAGTGCCTACTAGTGGGACATTAAATTTTTCAGAAATTAATATTTTATGACTTATTCCATCTTCATTGATTAATTTAAAACAAATGTCAAGAGATTATTATGACATTTTTAAGCTAATTTGTGACTTGTGGGTTGCTGTAAGCCATTAATGAACATTGAACACCAGCTTTGAACAGCTAGTAATCACTATTTATTAAAAAGATTTAATATTGTTCATAGAGACATAGAGTTCCAGTTAAATTAAAAATTCCAATTTATTTTGTATTATTTTATTTTATCTGCATTAAAATAGTAATAGTTTTTTAATATATGTATCTTTTTATATAAATAATATTAATTTTTATTAAGATGTAAGAGAAAAAACCACCTTAAACAAAATTTCAAAATGATGAAAAAATCTCTCATATTCTTTAATATAGGTACAGTCTAATTTATTTTGTACCATAATTGTTTTATGTAAAATAATTTTTCTAGAACGGAAAAAGTGGATGTCTAATTTTCATGGTCAACAATTGCTCTACCCCAAGTCAAAAAGGTATGAATTTGTATATATATTGGAGCACAAGCCACTCAATGCTTTCGGCTATACATGCCAAATTCCACCAATTGTTTTTTAGGACAACATTTCTCTATTCCTTTTATTTTGTTTATCTTGGATATTGGCGTATTTTGGATACTTATATATATATATATATATATATATATATATATATATATATATATATTTTAAATTTAAAATTTAATTTATGTAATTATATTTTTTAATTGAAAATTTATTCTTTCAACTCATCATATAAATAGAAATTTCAATTAACTTTCTTAATTACCATTGGTAAAAGTTAAGTGGTTTGTAAATAGAATTCAAAAATTAATTTGAAATTAATAATCAAAAGTATCAATCGAAACAAAATTAATAGTTGTGACAATTTATTTTTCTCAAAGTTTAAGTTACTGTTTAGTAACATCAAACTAGATTATAATCTACTTTGACCATAAAAATAATCTAATTTGACCAATAATCTGTATTTAGTAAAATAGTTTATTTGAAAAAAAAAATTAGATTATAATCTCAAAAAAAAAGCTAGTAGAATTAATATTCAAAAATAATATACTAAATTATGATTTTTCTTTCCCTTTATACCCTTACTTTTAATTATTATTATTATTAATTATTTAATATGTATATATATAATAATAAAATATTAAATGATAAATATATAATATGTATTTATATTAGCACTAAATGTTTAATATAATTTTTATAATATATAATATATATTATATAATTTATTTGTATTATATATATATATATATCATTTTATGTTATTTTATATTTTTTAGCTACTTTTTCGGTTAGTTTTACCAAATACTTTTAAATAAATTAGGTAGATTATCAGCTACCAGATTTTTAACTATTAAATTATTAGTTACAACTATATTATCAGCTAAAAGCTATATTATTAGCTAAAAACTAAATTATTATCTAGTTTTATCTAATAGAGGCTAAAATGAAAGAGAAAAAAAAGTCTATTTTTATGTTGTGACAAGAGTTTAATTTCTTTTTTTCCTTGAACACTAAGCCTTTAAACTTTTTGATTTTTTTTTTAATTGTGCATTTATATACACTTCTATAAATTTTAATACATTATTGAGCTCTTATATTTTATTTTCAAACCTATTAGCATAAAAATATAGACACCAATATTATTCTCATTAGTCTATCAGTATTTATTTAATAGTCTTAAAAAATAAAATTAATATTTTTTAATAATTTTAGAAAGAAGAATATACTACTAGAATATCAAATACTTAGAAAGAGAAATTTTTAAGTAAATAAGGTCAACCATATCATGTATAGACCAATTCAATCATACAATGACATGCATTTAATTATCTTATTTTTATTGGTTAATATGAAAATAAAAATAAAATAATTAAATGCATATTATTGTGTAATTGAGTTGGTTTAATAGATTCAGTCTATCTAAAAATTTCTCTATTTAGAAGTTGCATAACGAAGTATGTATTCAAATAGTTGACTTAGGAAACAAAATTAATGTTTTTTAAACTTTTACTTTTTTTTTTTTTGTCTTTTATATCTTAATATGATGTAATTTTTAATTTACATTTATTTAGAAAAGGATATTCCACCATATAAACCACAAAATTCTTAATAATAATAATAATAATAATAATAGTAATAATAATAATAATAATAATAATAATAATAATAATAATAATATAAGAAAATATGTATTATTGGTGGTCTACAGTTGGTCATAAGGCAGAACAATGTGAGATTTGGAAGTAGTAATCTAATAGAGAGAACATGCTTTCTTAATTTTAGCTGGATTTTATTATATATATGCAAGGTCATGTGACCAGCATTACTTCACTAACACATATTGCTAGCTTTTCTTTAAAACTTGTCTTCTTATTGTAAAATTAAAAGGAATCATCATCACATGGACCAACCTCTTGAGAAATAGATCTATTTATTATCATATCAACAATACAAATAAGAATAATAACAATTCTATCCACAAATAATAATAATAATAATAATAATAATAATAATAATAATAATTCTATCTCCCAATTATTCAACATTATTCTTCTCAGTTCATGTATATGCCCTTCCAATAATTTTGAAGACCAATACAGTTGTCAACACCTTCTATTCTTTTCAACAGTGTTTTTCTATTATTATTGCATAAAAATAATAACAATTTTTTTTTTTCTAACATTCTGGACTGCACTTCCATAATTAAACATTCTGAAACATACATATAATTAACAGATCTCGAACTAAACACCAATATCATTAAACTAAGAAGGGTAAATTATTGTAACATTTCTGAAGTTTTGTTGAATACATCTGATCAAGAATAAAATAAGATCCATTTTGCATCATATCTAAGGAACTTTTTAGTTCGGGCCGAAGAAGCAATGTCACTCGATCATTATCAAACTGACCCCAATATATAGGAATCAATAAAAAAAAGTAAATCCCTTATGATACACCAGATCCGGCTTAGTTAAAGACAGAGTTAACAGTTTTGACAATATATCCAACTTAATTTCTTCTTGATTGAATTGATTGAAAGGAATTCATATGGCTCCAATAAACAAAGTAAATAGTCCCAAGACAAGTATACAAAATAACATAGTATTATCCGATTAATTGTTCCCTTCATTTTTTGAAATATATCATAAAATCCTTCGTATTTGGTTCAATAAACTAAAAAGACTCACTACTATTTTTGAATAAAATATTTTATTAGTTAACTAGAATATTCTGTTAGTCAACTATAAAATACCAAAAATATCCTTTTTTTTTTGACAAATTTGATACTTTATTAACTTAAAACATACATTAAAAAAATGACAATTAATATTTTGATATTAAGTTGATCACATTAAAATTTTTTTAGTATTTATTTAAGATAAAAAAAATTACAAATTTGATATTTTATTTGTCGCTAACAGCAAAAATAAATGGAATGATTAGATAGTATATTAAACCATAAAGGGATCAACTAGTGTATTCAATCAAACTTCGAGAGTGTTATAGTAATTTATCCAATTAAAAATTATTGATAGCAATATTGTATTTCTTTAGATCAACATATTGTAATATGATGTTACCAAACCTTTGTTTGACCTAATTAGTATACTAACTAATGGGTAAGCATGCAAATGAAAGATGCTTAACCCAATATGTTTATTTTACTACCATATATTATGACCTATATGATGAAGTTTGATGTCCCTATTCCCACTTAAAGGGCGGTGACCCTTGTCTTCTATTTCTATATTATCAAAAAAAAAAAATTCAATTCATTTTTTTATTCAATTATTCAATTCAAATTTATAATACACAGAAAACTTGAGTTATCCTTTATTATACAGCTTTCCTTCAATGGCTTCATCTGTTTCTTGCTTTTAGTGTGTGCATCCTATGTTTCTTTCATTATTTACCGGAAAGGCCGTGCATCACATGCGAGAAGCTCAACTTTTAGTTCTATACTCCATTGCTTATTGATTTTATTCTCACATGAAAATTCCCTCCTTTGACTGATCTATCACATGACAAAATGTAGTTGGGGAGAAATCCTTTTTGGGTTATTAAGTACTCTTTTCTCCACATTTTGTTGATATATATATATATATATAGAAAATGTGTCATCATGATATCTTTTGCTCTACAAAATTGCTCTACATAATTTTCCTTTATCCTCTCTCTCTGCTCAGCCTTTTGCTTTCCCAATAAAATTTTGCCTTAAATTTGCTTTCTCTCTCTTTTCCATATAATATATGAAGATATAGTCATTTGTGGGTCAGATTTTCTTGTTTTCATCTCTGCTTTAGTTTGCTGGGAAAGAAATAAATTTTGTAGAAATGGGTAAAAGAATTAGTTTAGGCAAAGTATTAGATTGCTTTTGTCTTGGTTCATGTTCAAGCTCATGTTTGTGCATGAATAACTTGGAAAATGAAGATCAGGAATTTGAGAGAAAACCTCTGATAGCAAGTGACAAAAGCCAGGTTCTCAGATTGAAAGATGTTTCTGGTAACCAGACATTGGCCTTTCAGTTGAAGCCCAAGGTAACTATCTCCTCTCTGAATTCAGTTCATTTGCTGTCTTTTCCTTCTTTTTTTTTTTTTTTAACTTCCAATACTAATCTACTTTGATCTGCATATGTCCAGATAAATAGTTTCCAGTAATATAGTAGTTCTTCAGGTTTACTAGCTGTTTCCTTTCTTTAAATAATTAGAGGGAAAAGAAAAAAGAGCAAATCTGGGTCTGTGCGTTTGAATATAATTGCAATATGGATTGGAGAATATCTGAAATGTTTCTGTTATGAATCATATGTAGATGGTGGTGCTAAGGGTATCCATGCACTGCATTGGTTGTGCAAGGAAGGTTGAAAAACATGTATCAAAATTGGAAGGTAAATGAAATTATTACTATTATTATTGGTAATGTTTCCCAATTAAATTTCTGAAAAAAAAAAAGAAAGAGCTGCAAACCCAGAAAAAGAATAATATTTGCTTGAGTGATCTGCTAACTGAGTGTGAAAAACAAAAATGACAGGAGTGAGGTCATACAAAGTGGACCTGGAAAGCAAGATGGTGGTTGTGATTGGAGACATTATTCCTATTGAAGTATTAGAGAGTGTTTCCAAGGTTAAATTTGCTGAATTTTGGAATTAATGCTTCTTCCTCCTCCTGATTTCTTTGCAAATTAATTTCAAACCATATATTATATATATAATAATCATATATCTATAATGAAAAAATATATAAATATATTATAATGGGTTTTTGTTATAACAGCTTATTATAAAGTTTATACCATGTGTCAAATTTCCATTTTTTGTCTCCAATATATGCATTTTAATGTTGTTGTAGTATCTTATTCTTACACACACACACACACACACACACACACACACACACACACACATATATATATATATATATATATATATATATATATATATTTCTTGGACTTTGGTTTGGGCAGCAGCTGCAGTGGCATAAGGCTAAATTCATATTTTATAAATAATTAATTATTATTGATTTTAGAGATTTCTTATTTCAATTTATTTTATAAGGATAAAAGATAGTGTGTAATTTTATAAATAAGGCTAAAATGAGAATATATATAGTAAATACTTATTCAACTTTTAATATAACAAAATTAAAATAAATATTTAAATTGTAATGGAAACAATAATAAGGGAGGGAGAGGGTGGTTCAGCTACTCAATTCCGATAATCTCTTGTAAGTTATGGTGGCGAATTCTGCGGTTCCCTACAAAAGACGGAAGACAAACGAATATGCCCTCTCTAGTCTCGCCAGTGCCCACTGCAGTAAACAAAGATACGATAGTTCGTTTAATAATAATAATAATACAGCAAATTTTAGTTTGACAGTATTATAATCTGAACTGTAAAATTTTGAATTAAATTTATTATAAAAAAAAAATTTATCGTCTTTAACATCAACGGCTAATGTTTTAGTATGATAGCATAGAGTATTTGGAAGCATCGAAATGATAGATTGTGGAAAAGTTCTACTACTACAGCAGTTTATATTGCTCATAGTGCTTTGGATTATTTGTATAATTGGGCAACACTAAGCAGTAAAATGGACTAAAATACCTCCTGGTTTCAACAAGAATAACGTTGATGCAGCGGCAGGTCATTGTATTGGTCTAGGTGCAATTATTTGTAATGATGCAGAGGTGGTGGTAAAATGCTCCTCTCGCTGGATTGATGGTCTTTGTCAAGCTAGGGAGGCTGAAGCCATTAGTTTGCGGGAAGCATTATCATGGGTTAAGGAGCTTAGTTTTCAAAATGTTTGTTTTTGAGTTGGACTATCAACAGGTGGTTCAGGCTATCAAGTACAAAGTTAATGGTGGGGTTGACGAATTTCATTTCATCATTCAAGATTGTCTGCGGCTGCTCCAAGTGGAAAGGAATTGGTCTATTTCCCTTGCCAAATTACCAAACGCCAAGCTAATTTGGCAACTCGTGTTTTAGCTAAATTTGTTTTTCAGTTTTCCTCTGTTATGGTTTGGGATTATTTGCCAAGTGATTTCCAATTAATGCTTTATACTGAAATTTCTTATTAATGAAATTTGCACTTTTCAAAAAAAAGAAATCAACGGCTCATAAAAATATCCAAAAAATTAGAAATCATTATCAGTAAGAAAAATTATTAACAATTGTTTCCAAAATTATTGAATATTAAAAATTAATTTTATAATTAACACTTAGTTACAAAATTTGCGAAAATAATATAACCTAATTTTGAAAAAAGTTATCCAATAATTTAGGTATCATTTCAATTGAGAAATTTTAAAATTTATAAATTTTATAAAATTTATAGATTTTAAATTTATGGATTTTAATAATTATATTATTTGGTTTGACTATAAAATCCATGAATTTATAATGCAATTTTCCTCGTACTCATTTTTAGTTCAATAACCACCATTCACATATTTAATAGTTAATTTTCAATTTTACTCTTCTACCAAATATTAGTAATTTATCCAATTCATAACAGAAAATATGAAAAATAAAAATGCTCTCTACTTACAATGGAGAGTTAAAATTAAGCATATAAATCAATTTCACTATATATTAAAAAAAGTTAATAAAATAAAATTAATTATTTTAAGAGTTGAAAAATTACAAAAATAAAATTATTATACAATATAATATTTAATTCCATTGCTAAAATTTTTTTTATTAATAATTTAATGCATAATAATAATAATAATAATAATAATAATAAATTGAAATTAAAAAAATTAATTTTTAATTTTTTATGATTAAAGTTAATTTTAAAATATTATTAGTTTATTAGAGGCATATTGGAAAAAAAAATTTGCCAATAATCTCTTATTGATCAAAATTTATGAATTTTCAAAAATTTTAGTAAATGAGAGATTTTTTAAAATTCATAAATTTTGATCATTTTTAAATAGTTAAACAATAAATTTTTCATAAATTCATAAATTGTTTAAATTTTTTTGTTTAAAATTCATCAATCCAAATATAGTTTGAATGCATTTGTAGTTTGATTTTCATAACCCATTCGTGGAAACAAATGTCTCAGACTGATTAGTTAGGGAGTGTTTAGAATTACTATTAAATATCTAAAATTAGATTTTAAATTGTTTTAATTTTGATTTTTCTAAATTTACTTTTTAAAAAAAATATTTATTTATTTATTTCTATCACGCCAAACAAATCTCAGCAAGAAACGACACCGCAATGGCGAAATTTTATATCTTTCAGCTTCCTCTTTCTCATGATACCTCACCGAATCGGCTCAGCATCGCTAACCGCCGCGCACGCCGAGCTCACAATATGTGGCTTCCCAATCGACCTCCTGTCCTCTTCCGTCCGGAGCTACAAGCTCAACCAGACGTCCGGCGACTTCTCCATCGACCTCGGTGCCTCGTGTGATATCACTCTACCTCCTGATAACTACCTGGCCACGTATTCCAAAAGGGTGTCCGGCAAGATTGTTCAGGTCGGATCGCGGAATTGGAGGGAATTAAGGCCCGTGCTTTCTTTTTAAGTGATGGTCGATAACGGGGATTAGGTCCAGTGGAGAAGATTTGGTGTTTGAAGTTGGAATGGTCACTGCGAAATATCCATCGAAGAATTTCGATGAAAGCCCTGAGTGTGAGGGCAAGCACTCGTCTTCATAAGTGGTTGGTCAAATTGAGTCCTATTCCTCTATTCAATCTTAAAAGTGGTACAGAAAAGGGACCCTTTTCTTGATGTATAATTTGCCCATTTAAGCTTTTTACTCCTGCCAAAGCTTCGTAGAGAGATAAAGCTTTATATTGGTCAAAGTAATTGGAATTCAAGAAAACCATATGGGATAAAATGTTATATAGGTACTAAAAATTTTACACATATATACAAGAAATTTAATTTCGTATTAAATTGATATCAAAATTTTAGAATTGAAATTATTTATCATTATATTCAATTCTTTTTTGGTGTCCCATAAGTAAATTTGGCATCAGCAAATATGATATTCAATACTTTTTTTTAGTATATATATCAATAAATCTGACAATTACATTAACAAATTCAGCATTCATAGCAATAAATCCAGTGTCGACAAAAAGTTTTAGGTGATATAATTTGACACTCAATTGCAAAATTTCGATATCAATTTAATACAAAATTTTACCAATTTAATATACACAAAATTTTCAGTACATTGACTCATTTTACCCAACCCAATGCATCAATGGAGATGCTAACTGTTAACTTGAAGTCTGACCTCTATAATATTAACTTATGAAGGTATTGTTTGGTTGCTGGGTTTCTGAATATTCACTTAGTTCATGTCATATATAAGCAATTATGCGTCTTTTGATGCATAGTTAATCGCCTGGACCATGCAATATATATTAACTCCGTTGATTCTTCAGGATTTATATATGCATTACTTCCGTTGCTTCTGATCCTTTATATTATTGCTCTTTAACCCTTTTAAGGTTGCATGTTATTATTGGTATATAACCAAAAATTACCCAAATATTGCATTGTAGTTTCGATGAAATAGGAGACTTACAGTTATCTTGATCCATATGCAGTGTGGTTCCAGAATGTGCTAGCTTCAGGCAGGATAATTACAAGAAACATTAGAGGTAGGTATTACCTTATAAATTACAGATGATACATTATGTTACTTAAGTTTTATCTGTGAATTGTCTTCTATGCCTGAGCTGAATTTAAATTTAAGGTAAGGTGCTATTAACTAAGTTGGATATGACATGCGTGGCAATGCTGTAAGCGGTGGCAATTTTCGGACATACTAGTGCTATTAAGTCCTTTATTTGAAGGTTGATGGAATCTTGGTGAGACCTTAATTAACTTGCGAAGCTAAAGCATTAGACTAAATCTTGGTCGGCCGGGTTCAATGTGTGGAAAATTTTTCTTTCAAACGTGCATTTAACAGAAGCTGAATGATAAATTGCATGCAAAACACAACACCTCAACATGAGTGAATTTTTCAAAAAAAATTTTCTGACAGCCTTATCTTGCTTTGTCCGAAGTTCTCTCCTATACAAACAAGTCCATTTGTGATGCTGTGAGCAACAACATACAATATTTTTTATTTCAACTATACATTAATATGTATTGCACTGAGCAGGTCCATTAAAAAATAAAATGTTCCCTCCAAAATTTTAAAAATATTTTATACTCAAGTCTGGAACTTAAGGGAAAAGAGGTATTTATATCCTATCTTACATCTTGCAGGTATCAACATACAACAATGATACTAAAGTATTTTTCATTTTGCTTATGAACTTGTTTGAGTACTTTTTTCTTTTTTTTCTTTTTTGGTCTGAAAGAACAAATTGATCTGCTTTACTTATTCTTTGCGGGTTCTTTTTGATGCATCTGTTACATCGCTTCGTATCGTTCTGTCTTTAAATTAGAAAGCTTTAGGCAGAGACCCAATAGATTAGAATGTAAGGCAGTAGTATTACCTTAATTATGAGGATAAGAAGAGAAATAATAAATTCATCTTATCATTTATAAACTAATCCAATTATATATTGACATGTATTTAATTGTTTTATTCTTATTAGTTGTGTTAAATATAACATATATACACATCACTTAATAAATTGATTAATTTATAAATAATATAGTAAATTTAGTCTATTTAAAAATTTTTCCAACGAGAATCCTTTGAATCTGTATAATGGATATATTGCCACTGATGATCTGAAGTGATGTTAAGATTTTCTATGATAATATTCCGAGTTCCACTGGGGAAGGAATGAATTTGGAATTACTTCAAGGAATGTAAGAATAAAGATTCATAGTAGATATTTTAACACTAACATAAAAAGTAAGGGATAAAGGTGCGAATTCACCTAAAAAATTCTATCGATATGTGTAATTTTTATTCAAATTCGTGTGATGAATACAATGCATAAAAAGCCAAGTAATGGGTATTCTAATTTCTCAAAAACAAATAATTTAAGCTCTGATTAATGATTTGATGAGATGTTAAGGTCTGCACAGTCCAAATTGTAATAATCTACGGAGATAGTGAGCTTTCCACTCAAAACTAGATTGGACTTTTTTAATCGCCATTTTCTGGTTGCTTTTAGGTAAGGCACGTCCTATCTATCACATCATCTTACCGCAATTTTCTGTTACGTGGAAATCAATTGTCATCATTTCATGTTTTCTTTGGCCTTGTTCACCAATTTATTGCTGCTTCCCATTGCAAATAATAAAGGCTAAATGAATAAATTAGTCTCATATTTTATATTTTATAGATTGAGCTATTTTTTTAATTTTAAATCGATATAAATAAACTATCGAATTGTAAATTTAATGTAATTATATTCCTTATACACTAAGTCTTTTATACTAAAATTGTAAACCAGCCCGATATAGTAAATAGTAACTCATTTTATATAATATAATCCAAAGACTAATTTGTACTGAATTTAAAATTTAAAAGCTTATCTATACCGATTTAAAATTGAAGGGATGAATTGATTTATAAAATATAGTTCAGAAACTAATTTACATATTTGATCAATAATAAAAATTAATTTCATGATTCCACCAAATCATATTTAACATAAAATTTGCATAGCAATTTATAACTAATTGTATATCTTAAAGTTCGCTTAGGGATATTTGAAAATATGTTTGGTGTTTAAAAAAGAAAAGTAAATTTAGAATTTTTTTTCCATTTTTTTAGCAATTTTTTAAATTTTTTATAAACTGTTCTTAAACCTATTTCTAAAATGATATTCATTCATAGGCTTATTTTCAAAAGTAGTTTTTAAAAATTCAAAAAATTAAATAGAAAAGCAAGTCCAAACAGAATATTAGAATTTAAAAAGATAAAAAAGATGATTCAAATATTTATGCCTTTCTATACAGTGGAAGAAGAGGAACATCACTTTGCCCACTACAAATGATTTACGGTCGTTGATATTCACTCCATCAAAAAAAAAAAAAAATTTGCTTTTCTTTTTCCTGATTAAATAAAAGGGGAAACAAGAGTGAGAAAGAGAATAGATAAAGATAACAATTCCCCTACCTCCATCACTAAACTAAACTCTTCAATTAATTTCACCAAAAAAAATAAAATAAAAAATAATAATTTCTTATTAGGAGTTCCAACTAGGCATAAACTACACAACATTGGTAACTATCTCTCTTATATAATAAATTCTTATTAATATTGATGGATAACAGCGAGTAAATTTAAATTCGATACATTTCTCAATTTTCATGTTAAAAATACCAATCAAACCATTTATCTTTAATATATGACATTGTGATTCCTTTTCAACATCAGACAAATTTTGAAGAACCGACCCTCCAATTCCACCAAGAATTATGGAAGGCTGGATAAAAATAGCTCCAACAAAAAAAAGTAAAAGTGTAAAATCGAATTCAAATAATAGTGAAGTCATAATCTCGAAATTAAGAGTTATAAAGAGTCAAAAATCTGAATGGATGATAGAAAAATAAATTTATAATACTTTTTATAAAAATAAAGTTTAAAAAATAATATAAATTTATAAATATTGTATATATTTTAAAAATTAAAAGTTAAAAGGGTGCAATTATTAACTTGAGTAACTAATGATTCTGCCACTAAAATCAAAATCATATAAAGTACCAACCTTGTTTGACATATCAC
>CATIWF010125647.1:0-28520 GCA_949630135.1 Balakata baccata
TGACATATTTTTCCTTCAAATGTGTTCCAAAGATCAAAAAGATTTTGACTATAAGATATTTAAATTTTAATCCTTCAAAAAAAAAAAAAATCAAGGCCTTAATCTTATCTTGTTTAGATGTTATATGTCCCTTTTATAATATCACCAAAAACCATTCGCATCTAGCTCTAATATCCATAACAAATAATTTTTTTTTACTAATGTCATGAGCAAAATACTTTAATTTTACAAGATTTGTCATTAATACTATGACTAAAAAAAATATTAATCAAATTAGAAAATAATCACATGTACATCTAGTTATTTAGTATGCTATATGTAATATCAAATATGTGAATATAATAGTCCAAATAAACCAATTATAATATTAATACTAAATAACATATTATCACTAAAAAGAATAATTTATAAGATTAAATAATTTTCATATTATTTATAAATAAACATGTTTAATGAGTATCTATAAGTTATAATCAAATGTTAATTATATAATCTCATATTAAAATAAGTAAATAAATATTTAATTAATGGTCAAAATTGTGACATATGGAGAACAATAGCATTGTTATCAAAAGTTAACCATACATAAAGTATATTGCAATTTAAGTAAATAAATCAAATACTAAATCATATATTTTAAAAGATACCTCTAGAAGTAACCACACTAGATTGCTTGTCTATTAGCAGTTCATGTATTTTACAGTCTTCATGGTGTACGTGAAACATATACACTATCAAACAAATTGGCTTAAATGAGTAACTTTTATATTTAATCATACTATAAATACTAGCCAAAATTAAAATTATCTTAAGACATATTTGATAATATTAATATTGTAATGCCAAATTGTAAGCACCAATAGGAATTTATCGCAATTGTTTCCAAGTCTTAATAATCACATTCAAGTTTTAACCATTTTACCAAATAATGCTACATTGCTCCATTTTTATATGATTTCCTTCAATATTTAAAAATATTATAACTGGAACAATATGGATACACAATAATATTGTGCTTATTGCAATAGCACAATAGAGATTAGTATAAACCCAAATAGAGCAATATATTTACAACATGAAGAAAATAACCAAATAGATTTTGTTTAGACTCTTACATGTAAAATGTCTCAATAAAAATATAATGAAGGAACGTACTCGTCATTATTGTAATACAACATTAAAAATTCTTGTAAAAGTATCGTGCTGATAACGTGTTATAAAATTAAATAAATAAAACTATGTATGAAGAAGAGAGTAAGAAAGTATGAAGAAGAATATAGAGAATATTTTCTCTTATCATTTGTTCTAAATAAGTTTCTATTTATAAGCTTACATATAGGTTCTAAAAGATATAAGTTACAAGATTTAATTATGAGAATAAATCACAATTAAACTATATAATTAAGCTATAGAATTATAAAATGAGAGGTTATGTAATTCAATGTGAAAGTTATGAACATCCAAAAATTATTATAATTTTATTTGTAACATGCTTCATACTTATTACTATATAATTATTTCCAAATTTATAAGTGATTGTCCCAACACTATCATTTTATTGGTTGATAAGAAGATAGTAAATATCAAATATGAAGGCAGGTATTAGACAATCATTTTTTTTTCCCATAGAAGCTCTGACTAAATATTTAAATATGAAATCTTACAACTCTCATTATCATGTTAATACTACAAAACTAAAACTTATTAGTGCTATACAATCACTTTTCGAGACAATTGTTTTTGATAACTATTTACTCTTTGATGTTGCACATAATATACTAGCGTCGTTTTGATGTTTAAAAATTATACTATTTGCTTCATTTGTTTTATTATATTATAATGATACGTTATTCCGTTTGATTTTCTATTATAAAGATGCTAGCTTGTAGTAAAATAACAAAGAAAAAAAAGTACTATATACCTCATAAAGTTTAACCTACTGTACTATTACCTCATTAAGGTTTGGATCATCGTACTATTATCTTCATGAGATTTAACATATTACACTAGTACATATACCTTCATGAACAAAAAAAAAATATTCTTTATAATTCATGGTAAATATATTAGAATTTAGCAGAAAAATTAAATAGTTAATCAAAAATAAAATAGAATGAGCGAATAACATAATTTTTAAATTTCAAATACTAGTATAATGTGTCAAACCTTAATAGGTAAATAATTATATATATATATATATTACTTTATCCAAAATCCAAATAGATTTTAGATATCTTAGTAGATATAACAACTTTTTAACCTGATTAGGATTTTTCTCCTCTTTATAAGTTTCAACTTATTTGACGTGCACTATATCTTCAAAAGAAAGTTAGCTTTATTTATATGGGAAAGAAGAAAGGCATTCCCAGAAAGCCAATCTCAATTCCCATTTATATTCTCAAATAAAAATTTATTAAAGGTAGAATTTTTCCAAATGGTTATATTGCTAAAAATTGATCATAAAATTGCATTTTTTTTTTTTTTTTTGCATCATCATATGGCCTATACATAAAAAAGTTCAAAACAGAAAAACTTTTAAAAATGGGTATTTGATTTTCTTAAACAATCTATATATGTGTGTGTATGAATCTCAAATTATCACTTAGAAATTTTAAAAATTGGTAGATTTATTGTAAGGAAAATGGAAAATCAATCCATATTCCTCTCCCTCTTCAACCTTGCAATTATTTTACTTTCTTTCAATTATGCAATGAGCTTGAATCCTATCTATCAAGATTATTGCAAAAAAGCAGCAGCTACTGATCGAAATTTCAGCTATCAATTCTGTGTTGAATTCATTGAATCCAATCCTACGACCAAAAATGCAAAAACCCTTGAGGAGCTAACCCTAATGTCAATCCCAGCAATTATATCAAACTCAACAAACATCAGTTCCCGAATTTCAAATCTATTGAATCAGAAAAATTTGGACCCATTTAAGAGAAGGGCACTTCAAGATTGCTCACAGCTTTATTCAGATGCAAAATCAAACTTAAACGAAGCAATTAATGCTTTGAAATCCAAAGATTATTCCAAAGCAAATATTGTTGTTAGTGCTTCCATGGATTTATCATCTACTTGTGAAGATGGGTTCAAAGACAAGAAAGGTGTTGTGTCTCCGTTGACAAAGGAGAATACTGCTTTCTTCAAATTGACTGCAATTCTTCTTTCTTTCATTAATATGTTAAAGAAATGATTGGTATTTTTTTTTTCTTATATTTTATGAAAAATAAAGATCATATTCCTGTAATAAAGATGTTTTAATTCGAAGATCCGTCCAATCTTGTCATGTGTAAGTAAAAGTGATACTAGGGGTGGCAATTTGTATCTTTGTTTTGATATAATCATAATACAATAAGAGGCAATATAAATACAATATTTATGAATATGATATGATAA
This sequence comes from Balakata baccata, assembly GCA_949630135.1. NCBI lineage: Eukaryota > Viridiplantae > Streptophyta > Magnoliopsida > Malpighiales > Euphorbiaceae > Balakata > Balakata baccata. The sequence goes on from CATIWF010125647.1 coordinate 3,400, forward strand.
ATTAATCATGTAAAGTTTAAATACGATCTCAACCCACTTAATAAATATGTTAACACGATAGGTCACGACAAATTCAATATAATTGATCTATAAAATTAGCATAATACAATCTAGTTAATGTGCGTATGAACTATAATATATCGGATTAAACATATTAATGCAACACAATAGGACATATTTAATATGATTAATCCATAAATTGAATTGAATTAATATAACATGATCTAAATAATGTGTATATAAATCATAATATGCCGAGTTAAACGTGTTAACCTAATATGATATGACATAAATTATTAACGGATTAAATATATTTTTTTGTGTTGGCAGATCAATTCTCAACATGATACAATAATATTTGTGTTTTTATCCGAATGACACAAACATAATAAACTTTAATCTTAACTCGCAAATTATGTATTGGATTGTCATATTTATTATTGTCACCCAAGTGATACAAGATCCAATATTTTAATTCTCTAGCAAAAATTTTAATTTTATAAGAATAAATTATTTATCATGAAAAAAAAAAAAGTCTAATTCCTCTCTTTTTTTTCTCTTTTGATGTTTGTACTATATGTTACCTTTAGTCCGCAAATAAAATTCATAATTTTAATAAATGTGAAGTCTTTAAATTAAAATTAAAATTGATTATTATATATTTTTTTAAAATTAATTTTAATAGAAATGTTAAATGTCTTCTCTATATTATCTTTTTCATCCTTAGGATCTACACGAGAAAAAATAAAAAATATATAAAAAAAATAAATTATAAATAAATAATAAACTACAAAATAGTAAAAAACGAAATATAAGTGGCGATTGAATTAAAAAAACCAACCAAAATGGGCTAAATGACAAAAAATGGATAATTATAGTTGGCTGGGTATGCCTTATAATAATAATAATAATAATAATAATAATAATAATAATAATAATAATAATAATAATAATAATAAACTTGTATCATATATGATATTCTAAAAACAAATCAATTTACCAATAAGTTTTAATTTAGTAGTACTAGTATGATAATCAAAATTGTGAAATTTTAAGTTTTTGAATCTCTAGTTTGTTAAAAAAAGAAAATCAATTAACTTGATTCATATGCTGAGTGATATCTTCATAATTAGCTCTCACAGTGAAGAGCTTCTAGGAAAGTTCCTTCAGTTAAGAGATTTCCTAACAACACTTCAGTGCATATGTATACAAATACATGAACACATATGCAGACCCTTTTCCCTTTTTTTTTTCCTGGGTATTATTTGCAGATCTTTTATCAAACAAATAAGCACAAGAAATCTTCATTTTGCTGGCTAAACAAAGCCTAAATTTGAAGCCTCAATCACTTTGTCTAATTAATAATATATAAGGGAAAGGAAGCTTCCTTTACAGATTGAAAAGTGTATATATATATCAAAGGAGATGACTTATTGTTGTTAACCCCTATCAGGCAAGCTAAACACAATGTGCCATTTTTCTTACTTTACCTTAGCTCTTTGTTTCCTTTACTTCTCCTTCTTTATGTTGAATCCCATAGATAAAATCTTAGCCTTCGACCAATATAACACCATCGATATTGTCAACAGAACCTGCAAAAAATGTGCAGAGAAATCTGCTACTTTCATCGATGACTTCTGTCAAAGCTCGCTCCAAGTTATTCCTGCTAGTCATTTCACTAACCTTCAAGGGTTAGCCGTAATTGCCATGGAACTAGCACTGGAAAATGCAACGACTACGATTTCAAACATAAAGAGTTTGATAGACAAAGGAAGTTTCGACCCTTTTGCCCTGGCTTGCTTGGAGGACTGCTTGGAATTGTATTCAGATGGAATTGTAACATTGGTGGATAGTATTGCTGCCTTTTTGACAGGTCACTACGGAATTGCTAATGTCAAGATTTGTGCAGTTATGGAAGCATCAACAACTTGTGAAGATGCCTTCACACTGAAGAAAGGAGAGGCTTCTCCATTGACAGTTGAGAATTTCAATCTATTCCATTTATGTGATATTGCACTATGTATTACTCACTGGCTTACTCTACTCTTCCCTTCCACTTAAAATTCTTCCTTCTCTGTTTCTCTGTCTGACCATCATATGCACACATATCCAAACAATTATTGTGAGATCCTATCAACAGAAATTATGACTCTGTTTATAGTAAAACAAGGAATAAAATCTATCAGACTGAGTTCCAATTCATGCCAGTAAGCTATGACCAACCTTGAAAACCATAATGAATGACAGCTCTTCCAACTAGTTCTTAAGCCATTTGTGGTAGCACAGAAATTTCTCATGCAAACAGGAAGAAAAGGTGATAAAAGATGAGAGTAAACTAAACATTTACATATCCAGAGAGAAAATTGCTGAAATATCTGACAGCACCAGTCTGAGAATTGGTAATGCCAAAATTTCCAGGCCTCAACAGGCACATCCACCTGACTGAGCCTGAGATTGTGATGCAGTTGCACTCGTAGACTTCAAATTCACATCAACCATGTCTTCTTGCTTCGTTGAAGAAAGTGTTTCCATGCCTGGTAAGGCAGCAGCAATTTTCCGGAACAATGCCTGCACAAAAATTTCATCCATGAAGTACAAACAATTTAAGAAGAAAAAAGAAACGAGAAAAAAAGAAAAAGAAAAAACAATAAGAAACTGAATGAATAAGAAAAGTTGATTGAATCAAGGGCACTACGACAGGCACTATAGTAATAGATCCAAACCCTGTACCGATAAGAATAACAAATATAGTACAAGAAAGCAATCAAAATGTATGATATTTATCTCTAGAAGGGCACTACGGTGGGAAGTATGGTAATAGATCCAAACACTGTGCCCTAATCAAGATGGATCCTGGATATTTGATCTTCATTCTGCACACAGGCGACCCCTTCCTTTCACTCTTTTTCTTTCTCTTCCCTACACTAGAATTTTGGCACGACTTAATAGGCACTTGACCAGGCAGAATAATTGTTCATCCTCAATCCCGTGAAACACTCGGCATTGTTACGAGGAATCACATAAGTATGTGATTTGCATATAGAGAGAGGGAGAGGAGAGAGACAAAGCTGAAAGCATACCTTAATATTAAAACCAGCTTTTGCGCTTGTTTCTATAAACATGACATTAAGGTCACGAGCTTTAGCCTCTCCATCTTCTATAGAAACTTGCCTGTTGAATCATCCACATAAGACAAATCAAAATCAAACTTGGTCAGATTACTGAAAAATAAGAATAAAACACTTCGAATCCATGAATGTTTAAAGCCACTGTGTAAGAATCAATACCTCAAATCCTTAAATATTTCTTTACACCAGAAATATACAGTTACTAATGAATAGCTGGAATTTTTTTTTTTTTGAAGAAAAGTAACTGTATGCAGCTGAAATTTAGAGAAACAATATTGTACTCGTGCAAATGTTCACCTTAGAACAGATAGAAATTGACAAATAAGCAATGATGACCAGGTTCAACAATGGGGTCCTTGATTTATGCTATCAAGATTTACCTTTTGTCAACAAGGTCAGTTTTGTTCCCAACAAGGACAATGATCACATCGCTGCCCCTCTCAGTGCGAACCTCTTCAATCCATTTTGATGTGTTTAGGAAAGTGTGCCTACCTAAAACATAAATAACAAATTAAGAGACAGCCACAACACTTGAGTGCGTGAATTCCAAACAAGTAGAAAGTGTTTTGAAATGTGTAAACAAGAAACAAAAATAAGAGAAAAAGAAAGGAAAAAAACCCTTGGTTTGCAGTAAGTTCAAAATTGCAGCAAGAGAAAACAACAGAACAAGTTTACAATCTGTATAGCCAACATATAAATCAGGTATTTGGCCATTAGCAAGTAGAAAATGTGGGTTTGCTTTATCTTTCTTCTACTGCAAATTTTAATTTATTAAGCTACTTATATGACTTGAGAAAAACTGACTAGAAACATATTATCTTAAAAGTGTGGACTTGCAAACCAAGGGAAATATTATCTTAAACGTGCATACTTGCAACATCATACACGATGACAGCGACTGAGGAATCCCTGATGTAGCTCGGGATCAGACTTCTGAATCTTTCCTGTCCAGCAGTATCCCTGCAACCATATGCATTAACAGATTATCAACTTGGTGGAGATTCTCTTAAACATAAAAAATGGAGCAAAAATCCAGCATCATAAAGTAACATAACAAAATCCATACTGCACTTATACAGAAATAAAGGTATCTAAATATTTGAAGCATGGTTCAGTTATCGAAAGAGACATCTTTATGAACACATAAACATGTGTATATGCATGACTGGACATCTGATTGGTTTATCTGGCAGTCAGTATGTACACATAATTGTCAAATTGAAATTCGAATCGAGAATCGAATTTATAATTTTGTGAATCGAGAATCAAGAATCGAATTGAATAGTAAGATTCAATTCATCTTGATAATATTAATTAAAAATAATATATGTCCATTTTTAAGAACATACTTCATATTATTATTCTATAGTTTTGAAATGTAGTAATGACTAAACATAAAAATGCTAAATAACTAATAACAATACAAAATCATAAAGTCAAATATAGTTTAAAATTTGTAATTTATAAGAAATGCTCTATAATTTGAAATAATTAAAATAAGTAATATAAATTATTTTATATTTTGAATTTCTGATCATGAATAAGAAGAAAGTAGTAATTTTTGTTCAAATTTGATTTGTTTTTTATGTGAATCGATATGAATCGGATGATCCAAATTGTAAATCGTCACGATTTAGTATAAATTTAGATTTGTGTTAAGATTTAACCCGTTTTCCATGTGAATCGATACAAATTGGATGAAATCGTAAGATTCAACAGTGTATGTACATATTCCAAAAATTCCATTCTATGGCAAATAAAGGAGAATATTCCACAGAAGCTAGTTCTATGCAAATCATTATTTATGTCCCATCATGAGCGACCATTCATTTCTGAGCAGCACAAATCTAGTGCCTATAATTTGTATTGCACCCAAGTGCAATGATGCACTTGTATGCAGGCCACAACATTATCATCCATCGCAAATAACACTCTACCACTAATCCTCCAATCGCAAACTCAAGAAATGTTACTGATCTTCTAAATCAAGAGCTTAATGAAGGATTTGCAGACAAAATTGATAAACATAGTTGTGTATGCAGGAATGACAACCAAGAAAATAAAATGCACTGCCACCTATTTATGAACAAGTCTAATGTATTTCAAGTGATAAATCTAACCACAACTGCAAACGAACAGTTCGATCCTCAAGGTACATGGTTTTGGATAGAAAATCAATACCGATTGTAGCCTGACATCAATTGGAAATGCAAAAAAAGTTAGATAACAGCGGAAACTATCTTAACAATATCCATAAGGTTGCTATTTGTTGAAAACTAAAAATGACTCCTACCCATGCATAAAATAAATCAATAAATAAATATATCAACGGAATTAAAATAGTTAATAAAAAGAGCAACGAGAATGACAAAGAGCATATGTAAAAAAAGTTTTCTTTCTTCTTTTTCCTTTTCTTGTTTGTGTATGCACAGCCATATATTATGCGCAAATGTAACCACTAACGTAGACAAGAAATAACCAGTTCATGCTGTACAGAGAGTTTTGGAACTGTTGCCCTTGATTGTAGTTGACATCATTCAGGTATTCTCAGAAACAGTATCTCAGAACAATCACGGACAATGACTAATTAGCAAAATTAGATCAGTAAGGAAAGAATGACAAATTTTGTTCGGATTCATGAAAAGCAATAATCTATGCTACACAAGAAAAACCTTGAAAATCATTCAAAATGCCTTGAATTTCAGAGGCTCTCCACCCCTAAGATACTGCTATTTACATGTTAAACTGACCATGAAAGAAGTTATCTCCATAAAATATAAACACCATAGCATATTAAACACATGAGAAAAATAAATGGGTGCTAAAACGCGAGGAAATTCTTTGGCTCATTGTTCTTCAAAATAAAGCCATTTGATTCCTTTTCATTTTCCATCACTTTCTGTCATCGTGTTTTGGATGAGAAGGAAGTAAAAGTTAACAAAACCTCTAATTCTTTTGTAAGTGATGGGATTAATGTTCATTTCTGCCTTGGAAGCGAGAAGCCAGGAAACCGTTTCCCTAAATACCATTGCTGTTGGCTGAAACATTTGAAATAGAAAAATGGCATTTACGAAGAAGAAGCAACACAAAGTTGTTGACCCTTAGATCAAGGTCAAGAATTTCAGTTCTTTTCAGCCTTCTTAAAAAACACAGATCGAATCGAACAACTGAATTGATTCATGTTAAATTCATTTATTGCACTAACTTATTTTTCAAACAATTACTTCCAAAAGTTAAATTCTGTCGAAACAAAAACTCTTCTTTCTTTTTTTTTTCCCCCATTCATCGAGATCATTTCCAAAACCCAGAAAGGGGCATATCAAACATAACCCGGACACATGGAAAAACTTTTTTTTTTGAAACAAGGAGCTCAAAAAAAAATCATAAAGCAGAATGATAAAAAAATGCATTGATATTAAAACAGAGGCAAATTTATATGAGAAGCAATGCAGGAGTAGTGATCTGGAGTTGGTCCCTTTTGATTTACCTGGTAGGTGTTATCGAATTTATCATACATAAAGCGAGTGATGATGCTTGTTTTGCCCACTGATTGGTCCCCTAAGAATACAAGCTTGTACTTTGCGAGAGCTGAGACTGGTGCCATTTCTCAGATCTCTGAGTCTCTACAAAAAAAAAATAATTCGATTTTAATGTAAATGGTTTCAATTAAAAAGATTCGTATGGTTTGATCTGGTTGGCTCCGAAGTGTAGAGTAAACAGACTGGTCTTCGGTATCTGTCTCGCTAAGCAGACGGCTCGGCTGTTCTAAATTTTTTATTTGACAATAAAATTACAACATTCTCACACTCATATTTTTAAGGTTTCTGAATCTAAAATTCCTAAAATTGAATTAGAAAACATTTTTATTTAGTATTAAGAAAATTTACAAAAATCCACTCTAAATTATATATTTTATTTTTATTGCTTCACTTTAAATTTTATATATTCTTTTTTTTTATAAATCTTATATATATATATATATAGGCAAAATACATTTTCAGTCCTGCCTAATTGTTCATTTTCATCATCTTGCATCAATGATCAATTTTTAGTCCAAATTGTCATTTATATTTTGTTTTTAGTAAATTTTTTTTCTTAAAAATTCAAATTTTTGTCATAATATAACTCTTCGACACATGTATCTTATGCGCTAATTTATTTTTCCGACATGTATATCATTATATGGTTACTAGATCTATCAGGTTTTTGAAGTTTTAAAGAACAAAATTGACTAAAAACAAAATATAAGAGATAATTTAGATAAAAAATCGATTAAGAAAGTAAAATGATGAAAACGGCGTGTGCTGTATAAAAGCATTCTTTTTAAGCTTTACTTTACTTTTGTTTGAGATGCCACTGTTGGGTTTTGATATAATTCAATGAAAAAACAAAGAACTAATGAATTTTCTTCCATTTCTTAGTCCTTCACAATCACAAATTCACAATCTTTAGTTAAGCTCATCAAATAATTAACACTAGTATGAAGTGGACATGGTTGTCATTCAATAAAATCATGCATCATAACTATTTTAGGAATTTATCAGTAATATTTCAGTTTACATATCTAAGTTCCCATGAATCTACTAATGCATCAATGGCTAAAATCAACTCAATATTATACATTCATGATTGACTAGTGTAAAATCTTAAACAGTTTCCTTTATTATTGAATTAATCAGTAAAAAATTACTTGCAAGAATGATTCAAGTAATCATTTCAGTTGCTAAGGAAGTTTAATCAGCAGCTGGCTTTCCAGCACCTTCAATTTTATCAAGCTCTTCCAGAGCTGCCCATAATTTTGGATCTTCATAATCTTTTATAAGAAATGCCGGCTTTGCTTGCATCAGTAAATTTTCTGGGTTTCTGGTTGCTAGACCAACAACAGGCATCCTGGCCGCCACTCCAGCTTTTATACCAGAAACAGAATCCTAGCCGAGAGAAAAGACGAGACAGAAAGCAAACTATAAATCAGCAAGTCTAAGCAGGTTAAGCAACTTTCGGAAACAAAGGGCGTAAAACGAAGCAAACCTCAAATATAAAGGTGTGATCCTTTGAAACCTTGAGTACTTGAAGAGCCTTCAAGTATGGCTCTGGATGTGGTTTGGCATGTTCGCATTCACTTCCAAGGATGACTGCATCAAAGAAATCAGATAGCCCAAGCTTCGAGATCATGAGTTCAGCATTTGGTCTTGGTGCATTAGTAACCGCAGCCCGTTTCAATCCACGATCTTCAATCCATTTCTTCAATTTACATAGGCCACTTACAGGAGTGAGTTGTTCAGACGCCAATCTGTTTTTTCCACAGAGAAAGTTACACGTTAGGATCTAAAAGGAATTTTTGCAGTCAAGAGGAATTGAAATTTTACCTGCGAAACATGGCTTCCTTATCCTCTGTGAACTTTAACCCTCGCTGGAAGTCATCAGGAAAGAGAATCCGAGCAATATCGTCATTATGTTTGCCAGCAATATTCTCAATAAAGAATTCTTCTGTGATTGGAACTCCACCATTGAAATTTATCTGTTAGACAACATAATGTCGTCAAGTCTTGATTACAAATTATCGAAAATTTATGTCTCCTTCAGGTGACAATCAGAAGTGATAGATCTATCAGCTGAAAACGACGAGTAAGCCTCCACTTAACACATTCACTACCGCCTTGAGGATAGAACATCTGAACTCCTAGGCTCTCTATTGAGACTTGAAGTTACAAACAAATGAGTTCAAGTAAAATAGAAGAAAGAGAGAGATGACAATTGACAAAAGAGCACAAAACTTTGTATTACCTCTAAATAGAAGCAAAGAACGAAAAGGAATAGATAGCATTACCTCTTGAAGCATTTCACGAAAGGCATAATGGTGGAGCGGATCAGAATCACATAATGTTCCATCAACATCAAATAACACTGCTTCCAAGGGAGCAAGTCTGGAAAGAGCACTTCTACTACATCCATAAATTGAAGACAAGAACATCAGAAAGGGCCCAAATTGTGTTTATCATTTGAATTTTTCATATCATAATTCTATATAAATTAGACAATCTCTTTCTAGCCTCCAAAGACGAACACCAAATTATTGCACAAACCATTCCTAACTTCATCTCAAGGTAAACAAGATCACTCTAATGTGCTATAAAGATAATCGTTTGCAGTTCATTTCCCAAAATGAACTTCTTAAATGTCCCTAATTAAAATTAATAATTCATAAAAAGTTAAGGAGGAATCACCTACTTTCACAATAAGAGAGAAATTCGGACGAATAAATTATTTTAAATTAGATGTCAACAGAACACTATTATACTTCCACCACAAGAAAGGCCGAAACTATACCTTAAGAGCTAAAGCGAGGAACTTGGAAGAGCACAATAAAGAGCATGCTTTTCGAAACTGAATAGTGCATAAGGCGGAGAAAAACAACCTCACAACTAACCCTACAAGATCCACAATTAGGAAACACAATACCCACCATTCTCCAAGTAAAAGGATAAATTATCACAACTGACCCTACAAAATCCACATTTAGGAAACACCATACCCACCATTCAATTAGTAAAAGGATTAATTATCCATTCTACATTCAAGAACCATAGAATGATGTCATATGCTAACTGCCCGCCTATAGAAGTTGCTTAACTTCTTTAGCGAACACAAAGGACCATGCATTTGACCGTCAAAAAAAAAAAAAAAAAATTGATGCCCAATATATTAGGCATATCACATAAATGACATATTTGTTATCTTTCAAAAACGTCAATTTTAATGAACAACCATGCTTCTTTATGATGTGGCTGGAATCATATTTTGACGAAGTAGTCTCAATTGTCCAAAAGATAATTTGCATTACATGTGCGTCTCTAGCGATAAGAAAATGGCCAGCAACACAATTGAACTACCGAGGATTGTTGGCCTTTTCTTGTCAAATTAAAAGACCAAACCTTGGTTACAAGGAAGACCAGCAAGGAAAGCAATCAGATTTAAACACCAAGTATTGATGTCACATAAAATTTTAAGGAGATCAATAAAGATCGATTTCAAAATTTCCTATACCATAGAAATATAATCAACCTTGATTTTCACAAAGCCTGCTAACGACATAGGTCCTTTGCTTTTTAATTTTAAGGCAGAGTGCATAAAGCAATCATATTAGCATGGATTTATTGTTAGCAAATGACATATCATGGATTAATAAATATTCTTATTTACTGACAGAAAATCAAGGCCAATATAGATATTGGATGATGAGATCATTTTAATAAAGCCCCGGAGGCAAATGGGATTTAAGTAAAATAAAACCAGAAGGTTGTAAAAGCCTGATCAAACTAAACAACTAGCAAGATATAGAGACATAGCATCAGAATTCACAGAAATCTCAAAAATAAAAATCAACAAATTAAATGCCGAAAAAACTAACTATAAATCTGGGTACACAAGTCAAGCTAAATACGAAATGGGGATCAATGAAATCCCAAAAATAACAAATAAAATGAAAATTCCTCTCCTAGGATGTTGACTAAGAATGGTAAACAATCGCATAAATAAATAAAACCCAAATCACATCTGCACTGGAATTTCGAATATTAACAGGAAAAAGATTATTGTAAACTCACGTATCAACAGAATTTTCTCCTGAAGAAACTGTCATCTTCGATTTGCACTGAGAACAAAACAAGGCCTTCTTCTATAAAATGATTGTTTTTGAAATGGCAATTGAAGAAGAGAAAAAATGAAAATGAAAGAGTGATGAGAAAGGAAGGGAAAAAGGAGAGAATCTCAGGAAGAATAAAAGAAAAGGTAGAGAGGAAAGATTCGATTTGGTCACTTGGCCAAATGCTCCCGCCCGTCATGTTTGAGTACACGTGACCAAATGGAAAATTGTGGCTTATTTTTTCTGGCAATTTATTCTGATAATTATAGTAATAATCACAAACCAAATAAACTAAGTGTTGAACTCAATTAATAAAAATTTGGTTGGATTATAAATTTATGTATTACAAAAAAATGGAATTAATTTCGGTCATTGTATTTTTGATAATTTTTCAAAAATTATTTTTTTAATTTTTTTATAAAAATAACTAAATTTTATTTTATTTTTTAAAAAAATCACTAACCGAATTACTGATATATAATGTCACGTCATCATATATATAAATATCATATTACCAAATTTTAATAATTATAATGTCACACAGTTATTCACATTGTATCAACAATTCAATAAAAAGATTGCTAAAAATTATTTTTATGAAAAATAAAAATAAAAAAAATAATTTTTATAAAAAAATAAAAAAAATGTTATTTTTGCAGTATAATAGTTTTTCGTAAAATTAACCGCTGAAATATGGACTCACCTGAAAGTAACCGTTCATGTGATTTGGGACCACTTTGCGACGGAAATCTTATGTATGAGACGTCGCTAAATGGCATACCTATAAAAGCCTCTTTTTGCTCTCCAATCCCTAGTTTTTTCACTAATTCCCTCTGTAAAATTCTGAACCATTCTCTTCTCATATCAGTACACCTTCATTCCCTCCTTCCGATAGACTCAACTCCGGCGAGGTTCTCCCATCCGGCAATACCCAACTCGACCCAACCCCCTGGTCTTCTCAACGCAACAGAAACGGTCATAACCGACCTACCCAGCGTCCACATTTTTCCCGCTGCGCGTTACAGCTTTCAGTCAAGATCCATTGTCTCCTAACGCCGTTGCTATAGCATGCCGGAGCCTCTAGCTGAAACAACAGCCATCTGTGCTAATCTTCTATCACCGGAGTCCAAAAGGCAGCAAGAGAGACCTCGATTGCATTACCAGGTAGGATATTTCTTTTTAACTACTTAATTAGGGATTTTTTTAGGTTTGTTTTGTTGAGAAACTGAGTGGGAAGGATAATTGATGGATTCTAAATGGTAAAAGCCTTATTTATTTATTTATTTGGCTGGACTGGGATTGTAAAGATTTTCTGAGATGCGTTATTCTCTGAACCCTGGTTGCGAATTCATGTGTAGTAGGGTAATTCTTAATATCATAGTCATGAAGAACTCCCAGTATTTCTTAGCCTTGAATTTATGTATCAGTCTGGAGATGGTTTCTAAATTTACAAGAACCATTACAAGAAATTTTTCATGGACATGAAGCCTATCTCAGTTTTGGTATATGCTTTTTGTTGATATGGTCAAATATGTATGATCTTTCAAATTACGAAGCATAAAATATTTATGTGATAAAATAGTTGTTAAGTTATTCGGCAAACTTAATCTTAATGAGACATACTATCCCGTTTGGCATTTAGTTTGAGAACAGTGCTTTTCAGAAAAAAAAAATTGTATTTTTAAATTTTTTGAGTTTTGAAAACTGTTTTTAAGTAGAAATAGATAAATATATATTTTTTCCAAAAACAAATTTGAAAAATGCTTTTTAAAAAAATTAAAAAAATCAGTTAATTAAATAAAAAAAATTCAAATTTTGCTTTTGAGACAGCCACCAGTAATTCCAAACACACTTCACTCATAAAACTAAAAGGACAATCTTTAATGAGATGGAAGCTTGTAATTGCATCACACTTTGAGTTTTCCTATCAGATGATATTTATTTCTCAGATTTTGTAATATTAATGGGTTGTTAGGTCACAATTCGTTTATGGAAAACCTTACATTTTATCTCAACATTGTCTAAATGAGTAGAATAGAATTAACATTTCTTGTTTTTCTTTTAGGATTTTTTCCTTTGTTTTTATTTTTATTTTTTTCCATTGATTGGATGAACCTGCTGAGCTTTAAGAGATTTTGTGTTAGTCTCTTGATTTTTGTCTGCCACATGTTTTTCTTTTCATGTAAACTTCAATATGTGCTGCCTACTAATAATCTTTGCAATGTCTGTCCAGCAGCTAGCATTAGCTGGATTTACTCTTCAGTTGCTTTACTTCTTTTTTTAGTTAATTGAGCTGTACTGATTTTTATCTGGTGTGAATTACTAGAAACTATGCAGGGAACTAAGTCATTGAAAGAATATTTTAAACGATACCAAAGCAACAATGAAGAAGAGAATAAAAAGAGAAGGAAGAAGAAGAAAGTTAAATCCGATGCACCAGGTGTTTTGGTTGTGGATGAAGATCCTGTGTGGCAAAAGCCAGTAAAACTTGAGGAAGAAGAAGAAAATGATTCAGCTGGTGAATGAAATTAAAACTCAAATGATTTGCATTTTATCTTCATATTAAAATGATTTTTGTTTTGATAGGGGGTTAATGTTGTCCTTTTCTCTAGATGAAGAAAAACCTCAAATTGATGAAGACATAGAAGTTAAGCGAATGAAGAGGCTGGAGCAACTTAGATCAAGGCGACCTTATAATGCCATAGCAGAAGATGGAAGTGGATGGCTTTCACTCTCTTTGGGACGTGCAAATGATGACTAAAATTCTGATATTTCTGCACCTTGTAGACAGAGGACCAGGATTGACACACCCTCACCCGAGCCTGAAGGGAGGCCTCAAGCTCGGCCCTTGGATGCTGGAGTAGAAGATGCAGATCTATCACCTCCCAGGCAGCAGCACAGATGCCATCATACTTCATCACCTGAACCCCACTTGAACTCTGATTTGTCCCCTCCTTGTAAAAAACAGAGGGACTTGAATTCTGATTTGTCCCCTCCTCATAAACAGAGGGACTTGAATTCTGTTTTGTCCCCTCCTCGTAAAAAGAGGGACCTGAATTCTGATTTGTCCCCTCGTAAAAACAGGGATCCGAATTCTGATTTGTCCCTCCTCGTAAACAGTGGGCTCGAAATGATATACCTTCACCAGATCAATCCATGGAGTCTTCAAGAGAAGCTGCTGGCATGTCACCAGTTCTTTCACCCTCAAGGAAAAGCAGGGTTGGAAAGTCAGGATAGCTGGATCTTTTTCCTGAGCAGTTCCCTAAGAGTTCAAGTTCCACTGGGAATGCTTGTTCTTGTGCAACTTTGGATGAAGACATTTCATTATCATGGAAAAAGCAGGAGTCCTCTATCCCAGCTTCCTCAAAGGACAGGCCAAAAACTGGTCTAATTACTGGCTGTGATATTGAAGAAGAGATATCTAAAACAAAGAAGAATGAGTTATTGAGGTCAAGTATATAAGACACTTTTCTTTGCTTGTTTCTCCCGTTAAGTTGGTTACATTTACTGATTGGTGAAGTGTTATTTTGGCACTTGCTTATAACAAGTTGTGCTCTTTTTAGTTTTTAGTCAATATTTAGTGAAGGGATGGGGGAATCTTCAGCTGATTTTTTTCTTTGTCCTAATGACTTGGTCCTTCTGAAATTGTTTCTAAGTGAGGCAGTGATAGATCTAGTGTTTCATGGGTTTTTTTTTTGGGTGACAGATTTGAAAAGATGGGTCCTTCCTTGAATGTACAGGATGCTGAAGCTGTATATCGTGATAAGAAAGGTTAGTGAATAAAAATAATTTCTAAGTATTAATGATGCTGCATGTGGATGAAGAAGCGAAAAAAGAACAGCAACATTGGATTGAAAATGAAAGAAAGGGACATTTTGCGGAACAAACAAACTAATTCCAAACCTCCATGGCCTTTTACAGAATGGGAAATTCAAAATTGAAATCTCAATGATATGAAATGTAGATCAAAAACTTTAGGGTAATTACTAAAAGAACTAAAATTATGAAATCAGTTTCCAATATAACTTTTTTTTATAATCCTTGGCTGGTCCTTAGTTATGAGTACTGCATGGTTAAACAAGAATCTTCAATCTGGAATTCTGTTCAAGTTAGATGAGATATCTGAGTTCTTGATTAGAGCATGCATGACTTATTAAAGTTTTTACTTACGAAAATTGCAGGACAACAAATATCGAAGGAGTACTTGAAATCAAAACAAAAAGTGGAAGAAAAACCTAAGGTATTTTGTAGGATTCTATGCATAAATGTATTATCATCTTCTCTCTTTTTTCTTTTCTTTTTTTTTTTCCTTTTTCTTTGAATTTCTTTTGTTAATTAAGCGCAGGATGCGTCTCCTTTCATTGTTATTTAATCAGGAGGTAAAGTTAGAGTTGGGTAAAGGCTTGGCTCAAAAGCGGAAGCTGAGGCTAGATTGCAGGAATTAGAACCTGAGAAGGACAAACCATTTTGGCGGACCAAGTGTGCTCAAATTTTGGTTAATCCAATAGCCATTTGATCCATCAAAATCTTTTTATATCTCTGTGATTTCTCATGTCAAAATGGCGAGGTCAAATTTTGGTTCATTGAATAGCCATATAATCCAACAATCAGGAAATGCAGCCAGCTGACTGATAGAGAAAGATGAAGCAAGTTAGGCACCATATTCTTGTGAACAGAAGCTTACTGCCTTTTCTTTTGTTTTGCAGCGATGATCCAGAACTTGACAAAATGCTGAAGGAGAGAGTATGATGGGGTGATCCAATGGCACATTTGATCAAGGTAATTAGTTTACTTGCTTATTGTGCTTGTTGAGATTGTAGCTAGATTGTTTGATAGTCTCCGAAATCTAGATGACATGGCAAATAAATTTGCACTTAGTTTGATTTAGTTTAATGCTGAATCAGACAATTTCTTTTACTTTTGAAATGTTGCAGAAAAAGCATTCTGAACCAGTTCTTGCCGATATAGGGGACAGTGAGAAGATGGAGTCAGGATTTATAGTTCCCCAGGAGATTCCTAATTTCAGCTGGATAAAAAGAGGATTAGATGCTGCACCTAATCATTATGGTATAAAGGCAGGAAGACACTGGGATGGGGTTGATAGAAGTAATGGTATGATGATTTCCGCTATATTTAAATTGATTGCTTAATTTTTACATTTGGCAGCCTTGGAATGAGGCTGTCATCCTGGTTTGATGCAGTAATTATAGTTCTGGCTTGTTTATGGTGTTTTAGGAGACAGATTGATATTTGATAGTCTAATCTGTGATAAATAAAATATGTATTGATTGAAACTAAAATTTTTCTGCTACCTGTCCAGTTGCAGGATTTGAGAAAAGAATGTTCCAAAGGATGAATGAGAAAAGAGCTACCGAAAGGGAAGCTTATCTTTGGTCTGTATCTGATGTGTGACTGGAGATTTGCACTTCAGCTGTTCTCTCTTTGTGTGAAGGCGATGAAGATTCCGACTCTCGAAGGTTAGTAGAGTATGAACAGTTCACACCAGCTATGAAAATGTTGCTCAAAACTGTGTTAGCAGCGGGTAGGGCTTGAATTGGGTGTTCTAGTAGCCTTTATTTATGGGATAGAAATGGATACATGAGAGTCTATTTTTATTTTAATATAATCGATAGAACTTTGTACATGAAGAACAAAACTCCTATTCTGATAATAATTTCTATAGAAAAGGATGTTTCCCTGAAAAATCACGTTGTTCCACTCTATGTGGCTGCATTTAACTTTACACTATGAACTTTGTGCTGACAACTTTCTTCACCATTTTTGTTTCATTAATAAAACAAAAAACAGATCAAACGTATCCATATTCATTGATTATAAGCTATTTGAGCAGTTATTGACACTCTTTGCCATATCAAATCGCTACTCAAAGACAAATGATCAACAGTCTTATTTTCATCACACTCACATATGGGTACCTTATCTCTTTGCAGTGCAGTGCAGTGACGCAGGTATGCTCATAATTACCAGACCAAGCAGATTTCTATGCCACTACAACCAGTTGCTCTACTTCTTTCTCCATCATGAAGAAGAAGACTTACTGTTTGTACTAACAAAGTAGAAATATGAAGTGTATAGAAAAAATATGAGATCAATGATTATTATTATTTTTTCCTAAAATTCAGCATCTTTTTTTAAAAAGTTTTAAAGATGTGAATAAAATTCCAAATGAAAAATATCATAAAATTATTATTATTATTTTTTTACAAGTTATGGGTTTAGGAGGGGATCGTTCCAATTGAGTATTTTTTTATAAATAAAGACTAATTGAAAATTTATTCAATTGATTCACTTAATTATTATTATTAGATGTCAAAAGTTTCATAAATTGAGATAAATTAGTTCAAAATTATAGATTAAGGAAATTAATGGATAAATTTAATAATTAATAAAGTCAATTGAATAAAATTTCGAAGTGTGAGACTTAAGTTATAAAGTTCAGGTTTTTTCCCTCTTCATTTTCTTTGAAAATCTGGGTAGTTAATACTGAAATGAAATTTGCATTTGAGAATGTGGGCTCTAACTGTACGAATAAAAAGAAACTACTTTGCTGATTCAGTAGCACAAAGCTTGTGACTCTAGTTGCAAATGGAGGCATATTCTTCTAGCTTCTCTATTCAGTATGCTATATAGCAAAATTGCAAAATCTGAAAATAGCAAAACTTCAACAAAGACTATGGTCCACCACTAAACTGGAATAAGAATGTTAACATTTCATCTGCTTGTGGGTCTAATTTATCTCCTGACAAAAACACAGTAACTCTTCCACTTAGCACTATCCAACTGCATCCTGGAACCTTCCTCACTCCCTTCAAGCCCATCTCCTTCCTCAGTTTTTGCTCCTGATTATGCTGCCCAGTTGCAGCATATATGTTGCAGAGACTTACATGGGCAGGTCCATTTAATGGGTCTAGCTCAAGGAGTCTTGCTGCAGCTCTTTTAGCAATTTCAGCATTTTGCTTACTATAACCACACACACCAAGCAACGCACCCCAAATAGCACGATTTGTTTCAACAGGCAATCCCAAAATGAATTCTTCTGCTTCTTTAACTTTTCCTGCTCGGCCTAAAAGATTAATCATACAAATGTAATGTTCAGTACCTGCCTGGATTGGATAAATATCATTCATTGCATTGAATAACTCCCATCCTTCACTGACTAGTCCCACATTAGCGCATGCTGAGAGGAGGCCTAAAAAGGTAACAGAATTTGGATAAGTTCCGGAATTGACCATGGCTTCAAACAACTTCAGTGCTTCATTTGCAAGCCCATGATGCGAAAATCCCATGATTATGGAATTCCAGGAGATCATATCACGAGAAAGCATGTGCGAAAATACTCTGTAGGCATTATGTATCTCCCCGCACTTTGCGTACATTGAGATAAGAGAATTATCAAGAATCAAGTCCCCGCTGGATAGAGTTTTTATCAGCATACAATGCAACTGCATCCCCTGATCAAGACACGCCATTGCACCTATAGCTCCAAAAAGAACAGCATATGTTGAACTAGGGGGCTGAAACCATGAGACCTCATCTCTGAAAACATATAGATAGCTTCCATGAAAAGCTCATTTTGGACGTGCCCTGCAATCATTGTGGTCCACGCAACTTCATCCTTTTCCGGCATGTTATGGAATAGATAGCATGCTTTGGATACATTTCCAAAACTAAAATACCCATCGATCATTGAATTCCAGGTAATCTTGTCCCGGACAGGTGCAGTGTCAAACAAATTTTGAGCCTTTTCCGCTTGGCCAATTCGAAAATAACCACTAATTATGCAGTTACAGGACTGAACAACATAATTATTTGAGTTCTTATCAAATATATAATGTGCAGAATCCATCAACCCAAATGATGAGTACATGTAAATAAGGCTCTTGCATAATCTGCCATCAAAATCTTCATTTACTAAATCATTGATTATCACCTGAGCATGCAACTGCTTGCCAGGACCTTGAAGTCCTATGCCAGCACAAGCATAAGCAAGTGAAAGGAATGTTTCTGCATTTGGTATTATGGCAGAAGTATTCTTCATCTCAAGAAAAAGCAACAATGCATCTTCAAAGAAGCCGTTCCAGGTAAATCCACCAATCATGGCTGTCCAAGAAACAATATTTCTGTTAGGAGTCCTTCGGAACAAACAATATCCTTCGTCCACTTCACCTATCCTACAATAACCTGCAACCATACTTGTCCAAGTAATAACATTCCTATCCTCCATCTCATCAAATAAAGCCCTTGCTTCTTTTATTCTACCATTCTCTGCATACCCTGCAATCATGGTATTCCAAGAAATTGCGTTCTTGACCGGCATCCCTTCAAAGAACCTCCTCGCATCCTCCAATTCTCCATTCCTAATCAACCCAACAATCATTGCATTCCACGATACAACATTTCTTTCTGGCATTTCCTCAAACAACCTCCTTGCCTCACCAATTCTTCCCGCATCTGCCAACCCATGAAGCATGCATGTCCATGTAATAACATTCTTCTCTGGCATCACTTCAAACAACATTCTCGCCTCAGCCACCCTCCCACACTGCAAAAACCCGGACAACATTGCATTATAACTGACAATATTTCTCTCAGGCATAATATCAAAAAGAGCTCGAGCTTCATCAATGAAACCGCTTCTCGAGTATTTGGTAAGCAAAGAAGTCCAATAAACAACACGCCTGTGGGGACTTCTCTCAAACATTTTGTTGAGCACGTTGTCTGCTTCACGGAGTCTACTCTGGGATAGGAAATAGAGGAGTCGATAGTCATTGTATGTGAGATTAGGGTAATGGGTTTTGGAGAATGGGGTTTGGGAATTAAAAAACCGAACATGGAGGAAGTAGAAATGAAGATGGATTGAAGTTCTTGGAAGAGAGAATGTAAGCGCTTTGACACCAACGGCGGGCATTAAGCCATTAATAGGTTGTCAAAAGGGACGTTTTAAGAAATACTTACTGTACTGTGTGACTGTGTCAAGCAGTGCTGTACTCTTTTAAAAAAATAATATATATATATATATATATAGTTTAGTTTCGAGGTCTTCTGTATCCTCTCCACCCCATCTCCAGTAACCAACAATGGAGTTTTTAGATGAGGACGCTAGACCCAGATTCGTCTTCCAATCACGCCCACTCCCATCTTCTTTCATCGATCAGCAAACCCAACAAAAACAGCTTAACAAGCCTCTGATCTTCATTATGCTTTTTTTCTCCTCCCTATTATTGCTTGTCTCTATTCTTTTTGTCCAAATTGAACCCTTCAAATCTCTCCTCTTCTGGGTCTCCATCTCCTTCATCATTGGACCTTTTGCCCCATCTCATGTCACCGGCGGTGACATTCGCGTCGGTCGAGGCCCAATCCTTGAGCCCATTGTTGAAGAACATGAAATCGTTACTGAAACAAGAGCGCCCAAGAAGAGATCGAAACCGTTCAGATCTGAAGAAACTGTTATAAATCCAATTCCTGTTGTTGAAACCAGTGGGTTGTCAATTAAGGAAAAAAAGACCGAAGCTTTGGCGAAAAGTGGAAACGGGTTAGTGGAGGAAGAGGAGTGGAATGATGATGATCTAGAGATACTGAAGAAACAGATGGCGAAGAATCCTGTAGGGAAGCCAAGGAGATGGGAGGTAATAGCAGAGGCGTTTAATGGGAGGCATAGAATGGAGAGCGTAATAAAGAAGGCAAAAGAAATGGGAGAGAGGAAGGTGGATGATACTGATTCGTACGCTAAATTTTTGAAGAACAGAAAACCATTGGACACAAGAGTTAAATCTGGGATTGGTGGAACTGAGAGTGGTGAAGTTAAGAAAGATAATGATGGCGGTGGTGGAATGGAGTGGAATGCTGGAGAGGATATTGCATTGCTTAATGCATTGAAAACTTTACCCAAGGATGTGGCAATGAGGTGGGAGAAGATTGCAGCTGCAGTTCCAGGGAAGTCAAAGGCAGCTTGTATGAAGAGAGTTTCCGAGTTGAAAAGAGACTTTCGAAGCTCAAAAGCTGCTGCTGCTGCTGAGAGTTAGACGAAGAACTAGAAGTCTACTGCATTTGAAATTGTGAAGTTGAGGCACAATTTGGAAGGCAATAGGTGATTTAATAACTCTATTCTTAATGTTCTTCCCCTGTTTCTTGTGACTTGAGAAAATATACTGCAAGTCCTGTAATTTTTTCCCCTTTTTTCTTGCATTTCATACATGTTTTCTAATATAAGTAGAGACCTTGTTATAATGACAATGGATGGATATTGATTGAAGTCTGTGTCTTATATTGTATGGTTATTAATTTATAGAAGTTTAGCCTTCAGAAGTTATTGTTCATAATAGATTACCGAGCATCATAAAATATTTTCCTAACACTGTCAGCTAGATCATAATACTCGAATGCTTGATCATATTTCTAAATAAGGTGCCATTCCCCGCCTTTGATAGATATCTGTTGCTGAAGCAGCACACTTTTCCCCTTCCGACTGTCACTTGTCAAAAATTAGTAATAATATATCCCCTCATGCTAATCATACTGAGAAACTTTGGAAGATTGGCCTCAGAATTTATTCAGATGCTTGAATGTTTTAACATCAAGTATTGCAGAAACGGAATTTCGCTTCGCTGGAATGTGGGTCTGTTTGCTATTAACTCTTTTTCTGGTTTTTAGTTTTCTATTGTTTTTGCAGGCCATTCTTCTATTTCAACTCATTAAGTAGCCAGAGTGTGCATATGTTAATTCAAATAAATTTTCAAAGCATGGAAACAAAAACCAAACATCAAAGACAGAAACCATTGCAAACAGGGCATATGAAACTCTTGGAATTCCTAATCTGTATTTTCAATCCTTTTGTCTGCAGTAATATCATAAAACTTAACTTCCTGAGATTAAACTCAATGAATATCATAATGGTGGTGAGATGGATGTCCTCTGCCATGCAGCATAATGGAAGTCAATGCTAGCCAGATGTATGACTTGTAAAACTTAAAATCCCATTAGTGTATGCTGTTGCTATAACTAAAAGCAATAAGATTATACCATTTGTTTGCTTTCCAATCAATATTCATAATTTTAACTGCAGTAATTGAGGATGTAAAGGAAATTTAGTAGTACCAAGTATGAAACTAGAGAAATTGATCATATAGCTACCCTCCTAGCTACTGAATATTGTTTGAATCACAAAATCTTGCATTCTGACTGACGATGATTGAAGAAATTAAGAAACAAAAGAACAGATTGGATAACATTAGACCTCCGGAAGAGAAAGTGTGGCAATTGAAAGAAACAGAGATATATGTATTCTCTATATTAACATCTATTGCTGTTTCTTAACTTAGATTTTACTAATGTATGCTTAGCTATGATATGCTAGGCTAGAAGGGTTAAGTGTCTTTATCTTCAATGATAATTGCAGTCTTCTAAAAACAATTTGCATTGGTCATTATAAATGAAATTAACTGGTATCTTTTTCAACTATTAACTGTAAAGCTTTTAACACTTTGAAAGCAGTCAACGATTTGCTTTTTGCTGGGAAGAATTTCAACAAATTATGCGAATTTGCCACTTGAGTAATGAATTAAGCAAATTTACGACTAATCAAATTGGTGATGAATTAGAAAGCTAGAGTTGGAGAAAAACAGAGAAGGTATATGAACAGAACATAAAGTTAAATCCAGAAATTTGAGTTTTATTATACAGTAACTATTGTGAAGGCCAATGACTCATAGTGATCATTTATCAAAAAATGACTCTGGTGTAGGTTCAATTCCTACTGGATGCATGCCAATGGAACCCTCCAACAAGTCTATTGGAATTGGCTCTGTATTAATGGAATCTCATCATCCATACATAACAGATTTTTTCGATGTTTTGCATTTTACAGAGAAGTTATGCCTGCGAAATCTATACATAAGTTCCACTTTCTCCTAATAAATGTGAATGACTGATAAAAATTTACTTTGAGGCACTTTCTAAAGTGAACAATCTAGAAATCAATAAACATTGAGGGTGCCACCCGTTATCATAGTAAAAATTCCAAGAAAAAACATGTCTTGTAAATGCAAGTCAGTCTTATTGATGCCCTATATAGTCATTTTGTTGAAGCCAAAAAAAAATTCCTATCCAGAGCTGCCAACCCCTAAGAACTGGTCCACCAGTTTTGCAACAGAGTTGGCTAGGTTGTCCGCTGCCTCCTGTGTAGATGCCTCGGCATACACACGTATAACATCCTCTGTACCAGATGGCCGTATGAAGGACCGGCCTTTGGGGTATTTTGCTGAACAAAAGTTAAAATCCTAGTTAGTAAACTCAATATGTCAAGTTCCCTAAATATGGTATTTGCTTTCAAAGTTTCATTCAAGCAAACCTGAATAAACAAAAACACCAAAGCTACACTATGTGGCAAATAATATAGCAAGCTGGAAATCGTGCGTACTTGGAGGGATTCACTTTAGTTATTCATTTTATGCAACCTTAAGTTGCAGATGATTGAATGCTATCACATAGCTGTTTTGCTATGACCATTCACAGAAGTAAGAAGATGAAATTACAAGCATATCATGATAATCTTATTCCAGTTCCATTATACCAGGTTTCAGAAATGACATTACCAATTTCTGCATTAATTGCATCTTGAATTCCGTTGGGTCTCACAACCACTGTCTCCGCATTTGCAGTAATAACAGCAGTTCTGTCTACAACTTTGACCTGATAATCAAGTGCAGCATAACAAGCATCAATTTCCAAAATTGAAGGGAAAAATAAATAAAACAAAACATGGGTGATAATTGATTAAAGACTTTGCCCTTTTTAGTAGCCCGTGATGTTCATTTTAGTCCAAATCAACTCTACCTCAAATTAGCACACTAGTTATTTATAGCCATTTTTTCAGCTCAATTTCTCACAGAATATTGAAATTAAAGGCTCATAATTCACGTGAAATGTTGGGGATATTTTGGTTGAAAATTTCATTTAAAATACAATTATTTTGTCCTGAATATTCTTGCTTCCTTTTCAGAAGTTGGGCTAAATTGGCCAGAAATGCTTAGTGCGCTAATTTGAACCAGAAAGTAGATTTTGGACTCAAACAAACATAGATAATAATTTCATAACTGACCTTTAACTCGGCTATAATTATCATGAGAAAATGCTAAGAAATCTCGTGGTTTATACAAGCAAGATTCCATTAGAATTAAAAATTGTCTGGAAGATGCAACATTAAGGAAGGATGGTATATCATTATCAGGACTAAATGTACAATAAGAGAAAAACGAAAAAAAAAAGATCAGAAATGATACAATATGAGAAAAAATGGGATCAGAAATGAACTTCCCAAAGAAAGAGAATTGTAGGATACAAACCTTAAGCTGCCTGCTTGGTAGATCTCGATAGAGTTCACCCCACTTATTAATTGACCATCCCATGTGTTGTAAAATCACCTCCACCAAGAGCAGACCACTTAAAGCATCACCAACAGCCTGGTTGATCAACTTACTGACTGCTAACAGTCTCAGTGCAGCTTTGTGCTGCTCTGAACCTGAGACAACCAAATAAACCATGAAATTTCAAAATTAACTCCTGGAATGTTACTAATTGGACTTTGCACATAAGCAATACTTAATGCAAGGCTGTATCAGAAACAACCTTCACTTTTTGAAGACAACTCATTATATCTGGCCTCCAACCAAGATAAGAAACATTCTGAGAATAGGATGGTTCCATGGCCGTTGGCCTCAAAATAGATCCCAATATCATATTGAGTAGCTTGCTCATGTAAATATTTCACTCCTGTTGGAGTAAAGACAACTTCAAGGCCCAACTGTTTTAAGTAATTAGTGGAAGCTCCATTTGCATAAGCTGTCTGTATAACACCAAGACGAGCTTGATAATTGCCATTAATATTTTCATCTCCCTCCATGTTAAGAATGTTCAATTGCTCCTTGATGAATACTGCAAACAAAGATAGTATCTTGTCCCCATCAACAAGATCAATCTTGCTACTATTGCTTGGTGGGACTGAAAAATAAACAAGTCGATCAGCATCACCATCCAAACTCGCACACCTGAAACACTAGAAACATTCATGCAGTTAATTCATCTTTCCACCAATCAAAAAATCATAGCCTATATGATACAACTTTATTGTTCTAATACAATTCAATCTGACAATCAAATAAGTTAAGCTGTCAGCAGACATCCATCATCAATAGCCAGTTCTAAACAAACTAGTAAATAATTTAATCTCAGTTCAGAGGTGAGAACTCAGGCCTCTGCACCATAAGTTAATCTCCAATCAGCCTTGATATCAAGCACCCTACAAAGGCAGATGACAAAAATCAAAGGGGAAAGTT
>CATIWF010125662.1:0-12773 GCA_949630135.1 Balakata baccata
AGACAATCGCCTCAGGCACTTAGTGTACACATTCATAAAGACATTCTTTCATTATATTTGTACTCATTTGTATATGAATTGATATAGATCTTAAATTGATTAATGAAAGTCCATGATATGAAACATAACATGAAGGAAATCTTGATGAGATCATGATAATGAGATTCCTATCATATGTAATTATATTAATATCTAAATTATCCCTAGTCAAAGGATCAATAAGATGGGACATTATTGATCTGGATAGACTAGCACATGTTATATTCCTTGATTAGATCAAACAGTAGATCTCATAAGCTATGAGCATGAGATATTCAAAGTTAACATGTAGATGCTTGCTAAGAGTAGTCAAGTACATTGGATGACCTACTATGAGACAATCATACGGATTATCTATTCAAATGTCAATGATAGTCTAATCATAGCAATGGTGCATGTATCCTTAGACTTGAGGTACTCAAGGATATCTTAGATATGGATTATGTGATTTGACTCCATTCCTTGTTGGCTCATAGAGGTCACTCATAGGGTGGTGATTGGGTGCAGCTTGAGGTATTTGAAGGTAATTGGGTAGCCAACAGAGGATTCACTGCTCCTGATAGAGGGAGAGTATACCCGCGGGCTCTTGTTGAGATCATTACTTGGGAATCTCTATCTAGAGTGGAAATGTCCTGAAGATGATCTTCAGTGACATGTCTAATAGAGTAATGAGTCCCAAGGACAAGATCTGACATCAGTTGGGCTAGGTGTGATGTAGTCAGTCCAGTGGGAGCTAACACATAGTCCATGTTCTAAACCGAGTGGGGTCTAGGATGGTGAAAGGACGATTTGCACATATTATTGTCTATGGAAAGGTTCGTAGTCAAACCATTAACTTTCCGGTCAATTGGGGATCATGATGTGTTGCTAGATACCACTCATTATTTGCTTAAATTATTTGATAATTTAAGTGGCCAACATAACCAGGAACCTAATGGGTCACACGCTTTGGAGATGTAAAGAATGAGCAAAATGGCTTAGGATGAGATCCAAAATATGAGAAAATTATTTTGAGTCCGTTCGTGATAAAATCGAGGGAAAAAATAGCTCGGGGTGTTGACGGGCCCACTCGCCTGACAGACCTGCCGATGGGCCTACCAGCAGGCCTAGGCGGGCTGCTGCGCGTGCCAGCACACAGTAGCTGGCCATTGATCTTAAATTGGCCTTAATGGCCATTACTATTCACATAACTTCCATTTTCTCCTCTCTTCAATTTGGATCTACTTTTTTGATTTTCTTTTGGATCTAAAAGATCTTAAAAGACAGAAAATAGATAAGGAAAAATTTTTGGGAGAAGAAAATTTTTGGAGACAGCAAGAAAATTAAAGAGTTTAATTTTTTTCTCATATGAACATACATCATTGCTAACACTTTGAGGTATGTTCAAGTCATCTCCCTAGTGGTTTCATCCTTTCATCTTCGCGTGGATATTGTCGAGACAATCCAAGATTGGATTGTTGTGGTTTGCTACAACCCAACAAGGTGAGAAGTTGAAAAAAAATCAATAAATTATAAAGGAATAAATTATGAATTTTCTTTGGTTAAATTAGTTTTAATTGGTACATGTATAATCCTTTGATTCGGGTTTCAAAAATTTTTATTTTCCACTGCGTTATATGTATGTGATACATGATCAACCTTCAATAACCATACCTCACACATTGTAGATTCATCAACTAAGTCTTACAGATTCATCACTTAGAAAATGAAAATTCATTATGTAATACTTACAGGTTCATCATCCATACTTTATATATAATAATAAGTATTATAAAACATAACCAAAACCACTATGTTCTTTACTTATTCTACTCTTAATTATGATTCAATATCCCATTTTACCACATTTTCTTATTATTAATACCATTAACTACATTTAATCCTATTTCGTTTATTACCGAATCAACGTTTATGTCACATACAACACATACAAATATTATACCCATGAAGATTGTAATGGAGATATGTACAAACCTTTACAAAAAGCGCTTCCTTGATCCATCACGTCTAGATGAAGCTCGGTTCTTTCCTCTTGATCGAGGTCCTTCTTCCACACTAGCACCTAAATACCATAACATCACTTTTAGCTACAAAAACACCCATAAAATCACTCAACTCACCTCAAGGAAAGTCTTTCCCCAAGAAAACCCTAAAATCCCCTTCTTCTTCACATCCCTACACAAGTGGGTCATAACCCCTTTTGGGTAACCACACCCATAAACTCCAAAATCAACACAAGAAAGTAAATAAATTGTATCTCCTTACCTCTTTAAGACCAAACTAGGGTTATTAGGAAGAAAAACCCAAGATTCCACTTCTAAGCTCTAAGTTCTTTTTCTCCCCAACTTCTTTCTTCTTGATTAAATTTTCAAATCATAGCTTAAATCTTCCTCTAATGTGTTTGGTTTATGTTTAAGGACTTAAAAACAATCAAAGAACCATAGGGAAGGATGAATTTTTTAGTGAATTTGGAGTTCTAGGGTTTTAGGATGTTGAATACTTAGTTAAAATGAATTAAAACACATGAAAAGCTTATTTATATAGACCCTTCACGGGCATGACAAATTTGGGTCTAGCCGTGCACCATTCTGCCCAAAAATAGGCCCAAAACACGACTTTTACAACTATGAACAAATCCTTCATGGTCATGAACAAATCCTTCAGGCCATGAACAAATCTTCCTTTGTCATGACAGTTTTCAACACGGTGGCGATACTGGTGGTGAATGGGCATAATTTTTTCCTATGATCGAATTTTTCCAAAATTCCACTTCTAAACACTTCCTATTCATGGTCATTGGACACCCAAAAAAAAATACGTTATTACAACTCAATTATCACACAAAATGGGTTCACCACCATGCTCATAACTCAAGTTTACACACACATTGCTCACTTTACATCTTTTGCCATTTTCTTCTTTATTAACATTTTTATACATATTATCCCTTTAAACCAAGCCCTACTTAACGAGCATTATAAGGAGAGTATATCCACGGCCACTTGTCGAGATCATTACTCGGGAAACTTTGGCCAAAGTAGGATTGTCTTGAAGAAGGTCTTCGTAGACATATCTTTATGAATAATGAGTCTCGATGACAAGTACTAACATCACTTGCACTAGATGTGATGTAGTCATTCTAGTGGGAGCTGACACTTAGACCATGCTCTGAATCGAGTAGGGTATAGTGAGGGTGAAAAGATGAATTGCACATATATTGTCTATGGAAAGGTTCCTAGTCAAACCACTGACTTTTCGGTTAATTAGGGGTCATGATGTGTTACAAGATACCGCTCATTACTTGCTCAAGATCAAGTGTTGATCTGAGTGGCTAACATAATCAGTAACCTAATGGGTAACATGCATTGAAGGTGCGAAAAGGAAGTAAAATGGGCCATTAGATTGGATCCAAATGGAAAGAGAAAAGTCTGGTCCAGATAGTTTCTCGGTCAAGATATGATATGTTCCGATCGGAATTTGCTACTAGACCTTAATTGCATTTGTTCCCGATCGAGACAAGAGATTTCACGACCGGGAACTGCTCGATTTAGGCATTTCCTGACTGAGAAATGTGTGTCCCGATCGAGACAGATGTTAGAATAGGAAATCTAATATGATTATGATTCTTTAAGCAAGGGTTCTGAACCCCAATTGCTCTAGGATTATAAATAGTCTCCTTTTTTATATTTTAAAAAAGCTGTAGACAGAAGAAAAAAGGTTTTCGTTCTTTCTCTTCTTCTCTTTCACTCTCTCTTATTAGCACAAGAGTTTGTGGAAAACGCATAGCCAAAGTGTTTTCTTCTTTGCATCCTTCGCATGGACTTTCATTAGAGGTGATCCAGCAAGGATTATTGTAGTTTGTAACTACCCGGTATGGTGCACAAAGAAAGGAAGGCTCTGATTTAAAAGGTAATCTTCTTCAAACCTTAGATTTGGTTAATAGATTAATGCTATATAGGGTGTTCCAATTGCGCGAGGTTAGGAAAATTTTAAATTCCACTGCGTTGTATATGTGATATGCATGAAGTAACCCCAACAATGGTATCAGAGCCTTCTTATGATTGCTTTAATCATTTTTAATTTGAAGAACAATTTGATTGCATGGAAATTGATTTTTGGGTTCCTAAATTTCAATGAGATTAAAATTGGCCAAATTGGTTTTCATTATTATTAATCAGTTCATGTGATGATTTGGGATTGATGATAATGAATGATATAATAAAAATTTAGTTTGTATGATTGTTTGGTTGGTAATGTGTTTTAATTGCCAATCAAGAGTTTCAAATTGATAAACTGATTAAATCCTTAAAAAAACTTTGAAAGAGTTTTAAAGTTTTGGAGGCGCATATGTAACATCCTCCCATATAACTTGTGAAATTCCAATTATATAAGATAATGCTACCCATCTTTACTATAAAAAAAAAATTATAATTAAAAATAAACCATTTTTGCATCATGATCATGATGACTTTAAGTTTTAGAAATCAAAACACATTTCTAAAAATGAAAAACACAATATTTACATTCATAAAATTTACTAGCTCAAATATACAAAATGTCTTTTTTTTTTATAAAAAACTGGAAATACAACTCGACAGCTCTTTTATAAAATACAACTAAAATTCCACATCATGCATGTATCATCACTCCCTAAGTGTCGGCTTGACTTTTGACTCCCTAGGCTTTATCTTCTATTAGCTGCTACAAATCTTCCAACCTACGCATGAGAAAACCCACACACTAAACAACTAGTGCTTAGTGGTGCACATGTACTTTCAAATCCGCCATGATTATATGACATCACCAAGCGAAGATGCAAATAATAACATATCACATACAAAATAAAATACAAAATTCTGAACACCCATATGCAATAATACCCAATATGCCTGTATTTTGTATGTCCGTTTTGTCCTCCATAATAATACTTACATCCCAAACATGTCATGCACACATAACAACTAACAACCATACTCCAGTAATTCTCATGCAACATTTAGGTATTGCACAAATATAATATAATTGCAAATTTATGCCTCAACATACGTATATATCACATCACATATGTCACTTCTCATAGAACCCCTATACGTACTATTATGCCTACCATATTATTAAAACTTAACATATCCACATGCACACATTCATCCTCACATACATATCTTAACACTTTATATCATTAGTTATATAATTTTTATCATAACCTTACCTCAATACTTACCCTTGCCACAAATGCATAATCATCTCGCCTATATACTCTAAATTGGACTAAAATAGATATGGGAATCATCAGCTACTCCAAACCATCTTAGGAACTCCGCTTGAGAAAAGATCATCACAAGATCTCTAAGGTGCAACACCGAGCATAGCCCCTCAATGCATGGGTCTTGTCACCCACAAT
Source organism: Balakata baccata (assembly GCA_949630135.1). Classification (NCBI taxonomy): domain Eukaryota; kingdom Viridiplantae; phylum Streptophyta; class Magnoliopsida; order Malpighiales; family Euphorbiaceae; genus Balakata; species Balakata baccata. The sequence goes on from CATIWF010125662.1 coordinate 5,441, forward strand.
GGCCAACTCCGGGCCTAAATGGTACCAAAGCCCCCTCAATGGCATGCCATCTCTCCTAGTTAGAGTAATTGGACATTGTCTATCTCATGTTTTTCCATTGATAAGATCTTCCATCTTATTCCACTTGTTTTATATTGTCATGATATAATTATCATAATTTCAATAGCACCATGATCAATATTATCACATAATTCACCTTAACAAATAATTTTAAAGTATCATAAATATATAATATAATATTACTCAAAATATTAGATCTTGACATAACTCAACATATATCTCATGCAAATCACATCACAAGCACCCTATGGTTCACCAAAGTGGAACCAACCTACAACATACACATTCAACCATAATTCATGCCACACACACAATTCAGATTTATCCTTCAAAACGTACAGGTTCATTGTTTAAAACTTTCAGGTTTGTTATAATGAATATCCAGGTTCATTACAACTAACTTATAGATACAACACAATTAACTCATAGATTTATTACAACTAAATTATAGATACAACACAATTAACTCACACGTACATCACAATTAACTCATAGATTCATTACAACTAAATTATAGATACAACACAATTAACTCACATGTACATCATAGGTTCATCATAATAAACTCATAAATTCATCATTCATGGCTTGCATATTCACCAATTAAAAGCTATATGTTCATTACATTCAACTCATGCAATCAAAACACTTTACATTCAAAACACACAAAATATCAAATACACAATTTAGATTCGAAAGTCCATGTGTATAGACTTAACTGAAACGGTGACCTCTATAGCATCCAAGTTTCAACCGAAGTTAATTCTTCTTCTTTTTGGAATAGTTTCTCCAATTTGTTGTAATTTTAGATGTTATCTTAAAATCTGCCCCTGGATAGTTTTGAAATGTCATACTAAAAAAATCATATCTTACTACGTGTAGGATATAATATTGTCAAACTTTTCAGGCATATAGAACAACTAATATGGAACATTTTTCATGTTTACTACTTCCCTTAATTTGGCCTTTAAAGTCCTCAAATATTAGAGGACATATGACTGGTCCAGCTGAGGATGTTAAACGGACCAGTCCTAGTTTATATGAGCATAACTCACAAATTATACAACATGTTGAGGCGAAACTTCTATAGGGTTTAGTTAAGACATAGAACTAAAATTTTTATGTTTTACACTTTGATTAATTCTGCATGTTATGTATGATGAACCTGCATGTTCTGATTGATGAACCTGTGGCTTATGAATGATGAATATGCTATGAATGGAATGTATTATGAGTGATTGTGAATGTTGTAGGCCGGTTCCGCCTGGGTGAACCATAGGGTGCTTGTGAGGTGTTTCTTATAAGTTTCAATTATGTATATTAAGTTATGCCATGAGATGAGACATTAATATTAAATGTTGAATTCATATTCATATGGCATGAAAAGTGATTTGCATAGACTTGCATTTGGTTAACAATGAGAAAGAAGACAAATGCCCAAAGTACTCTAACTAGGACTAGAGTTAGGATAGATGGCATGCCATTGAGGGAACCTTGGTACCATTTTAGGCCCGGAGTTGGCCACCATGGGAACGAAACCCATGTGTTAAGGGGTTATGCCCGAAGCGGCACCTTTGGATACTTGAGATTTATCTTATCAGGCGGAGATCCTGGAAGGCTTAGAGTAGCCGTAGTGTCCTATGTCCATTTTAGTCCAGTTTAGAATATAAGGGTACAAATCTTGGCATTTGAGACTAAGCTAAGTATTGAGCTGAATTATGGTTGTGTATAATATATAAATCATGATAAGTGACATGATGTATACATTGTCGTGATGAAATGGAACATTACTTGAGTTATTTCACTTTGTCATGCATGCATACATGTCAATTAAACCTATATGTTGTTATGTATTGCTAAGCATGTTGTACTTAGTGTGTGAATGTTTCACACGCAGGTGTAGATAGTAAGCTGTTGATAATAGAAGAAGCCCACAAAAAGAGAAAGTGAAGGACAAGTTGTTGGGTTGGGTGATACAACTTTATTTTGTGTATTTTCTTTTGGGATAGGAGTTAGTTTTTGTTCATGCTTTAGCACATGTAAAGGTTATATTTTGATGGATTTTGTAAACATCGTGGGCATGTGTGAGCCCTAACTTTTATATTTTAAAGCTTTGTGTTAACACATCTTTAATAAATTATTTCTTTATGTTTACTTTAAGTTATCATGGCCATGATGCAAAGTTGTTTTACAAGAACCAATTTTAATCTCTCATGCATTGTAATATTTCTCTATATAATTAGGAAGGGCCTCCTGATTATATGGTGGGGTAGTACAAAATTAACTGAAGTGTAAGAAATAACAATTTTAGCTCTATATCTTAGATAAACTTCTATGAAAACCTTACCTCAATATGTTGAATATTTTATAAGTTATGATCATATTAATGAGGACAAGTTGTCACCCTATGTTGGACTAGTTAGATATTCTCTAGTATTTGGGGACCTTAGAAGCAACATTTGATAAAATTAAAACATGAAAAATGTTTCACATTGACCTCTCTAACTGTCTATAATTGTTTACAATAATATAACTTACACATTATATGAAATGGAATTTTAAATGAGTCTCAAAACTGTTTAATGACAAAAGACAAGATAACATTTGAAATTGGACTCAAACTTGTATAATGGTTCAAAAATTCTAAAAGAGGTCACACAGCCAATTATTAAAAACTATAAATAATTGTTTAAAATAAATTAAGAATAAATATTCTATCAATGTATTAATCTAATGTCCTTTCAAATTAGGTTCATAATGATGGGTTTTGAGGATGAATCGTATTCATAAAATGCAGCAGAAAAAAAAAATTTCGAAACCCGAATCAAAAGATTATACATGTGCCAATTAAAACTAATTTAATCAAAGAAAATTCAGAAATTATACCTTTATAATTATTTAATTTTACTTCAACTTCTCACCTTGTTGGGTTGTAGCAAACTACAACAAACCAATTTTAGATTCTCTCAAACAATATCCACGCGAAGATGGGAGGATAAAACCACTAGGGAGATGGCTTGAACATACCTCAAAGTGCTAGCAATAGTGTATGTTCATATGAGAGGAAAATTGAACTCTTTAATTTTCTTGTTGTCTCCAAAAATTTTTCCTTATCTATTTTCTATCTTTTGGGGCCTTTTACATCCAAAAGAAAATTAGAAAACTAGATCTAAATTGAAAGGAGAAGAAAATGAAAAGACATGAATAGTGCCATAACCATTTTGGCCAATTTAAAGGGTATTGGCATGCTGCTGCGCGCGCCAGTTGGCCTGCCTAACAGGCTAATCGGCAGGCCCGCTAGGCTAGCGGGCCTGCATGGGCCCGTCAACCCCCCGAGTGATTTTTCTCTACAATCTTATCGCGAACCGACTCAAAATAATTTTCTAATATTTTGGATCTCATCCAAAGCTATTTTAATCATTCTTTATATCTCCAATCTGTGTGATCTATTAGGTTCCCGGTTATGTTGGCCACTTAAATTATCAAATAATTTAAACAAGTCATGAGCGGTATCTAGCAAAACATCATGATCCCCAATTGACCGGAAAGTCAGTGGTTTGACTACGAACCTTTCCATAGACAACAATATGTGCAATTCGTCCTTTCACCATCCTATACCCCACTCGGTTCAGACCATGGACTATGTGTCAGCTCCAACTAGACTGACTACGTCACATCTAGCCTAAGTGATGTTAGATCTTGTCCTTAGGACTCATTACTCTATTAGACATGTCACTGAAGACCATCTTCAGGACATTTCCATTCTGGCTAGAGATTCCCGAGTAATGATCTCGACAAGAGGCCGTGGGCATACTCTCCTTCTATCAGGAGTGGTGAATCCTCTGTTGGCTACCCAGTTACCTTCGAATACCTCAAGCTGTACCCAATCATCACCTTATGAGCGACCTCTATAAGGCAACAAGGAGTGGAGTCAAACCACATAATCAGTATCCAAGATATCCTTGAGTAGTTCAAGTTTAAGGATACTTGCCCTATTACTATGATGAGACTATCATTGACATTTGAATAGATAATCCATATGATCATCTCGTAATAGGTCATCCAATGTACTTGACTACTCTTAGCAAGCATTCGCATGTTAACTTTGAACATCTCATGTTCACAGCTTATTAGATCTACTACTTGATCCAATCAAGGAGTACAACATGTGCTAGTCTATCCGGATCAACAATGTCCCATCTTATTGATCCTATAACTAGGGATAATTTAGATATTAACATCGTTACACATAATTGGAATCTTGTCATCATGATCCCATCATGATTTCCTTCATGCTATGTTTCATATCATGGACTTTCTTTAATCAGTTTAAGATCTATATCAATTCATATGCAAATGAATACTAATATAATAAAAGAATGCCTTTGTGAATATGTACACTAAGTGCCTAAGGCGATTGCCTTTTGGGCACATCTCTAACATTCTCCCACTTGCACTAAAGCCAATCGCCATTATACATTACACTATAGGCAAGAATACGACTATCATATTCATTTTGGGGTTTTGCTCTAGTGACTCGATCAGATATTTTCTAATCAGTGGGATCTCTTTCTCTCATTACATCATATCTACCTTAGATTTCTAAAATCAATTGATAAGGTTAGGTACTTGTTTGGACCTTTTTGATGAGATCATGATTCATTTGCTTATGTAATAGCTCTATTGTTGATCCAATCATATTGGACTTACAATACTAGGAATTACTTATACCTTGTGATGAATTACCTTTCCAAATTATTTCCTCAACTGCCTTGGAAGCTGTAATGTACTTTGAGTTGTTGAATCATCAATCATCATCTGTTTGGAACTTTTCCAATTGACTAGACAACTATTTAATGTGAATACATAGCCCGACTAGGATTTTGAATTATCCTTATCAAATTGGATGTTGGCATTAATAATCTTGCTTACCTTATGCTTACTGTCTCCTGAAACTAAGAATACATCCTTAATCCTTCTCAAGTTTTTAAGGATGTTCTTGATAGTCACCCATAATCCCTTAATGGGATCATATTGATATCCACTCATGACACTCATAGCATGATATCCATTGGGCCTAGTACACGGCAAAATACATAATGAATTCAATAGCCTAGGCTTATGGAATCTCATCCATGCTAGTCTATTTGTCTTATGTCTTTGGACATAAAGACTTAGAGAGGGCAATCCTATCGATCATAGGAATGGATCCTCTCATAGACTACATCATGCTAACCGTTTTAGCATCTTAGCTATGTAGACTAAGAAAGAATGAGTAACCTCTTAGATCTATCTCTATACATCTTAATCCCCTTTTGGCAGGTTACTTTTAAAATCCTTCTTAGAGAATTATTTTAGAGTAACAAATTGACTAACTTAGATATGAGAGATCATTTTCTACTAATAGTATGTCTTCCATATGCTTCACTATGAACAAAATAGCACTCTACTAACCTTCGTGAAAACACATGAATTATCGACATCTTGTGAGAAAACAAACTCTTTGATTATTTCATCAATTTAGATGTTTCAACTCCCACATGTTTGCACTAATCCATCAGTGGATTTTGCAATTTGCATCCTCTTTCATCATCACTAGATATGAATCTCTTAGGTTGTGTTACGTACACATCTTAAGTCAAATTTCCAAAATGAAACCTGCCTTCATATCCATTTGTAAAATCTCATCACAATGAGTAGCAATGACTAGGAGTAACATGATGGATTTAAGCATAGTATATGAAGTAAAAAGTCTTATCAAAGCCAACCTTTGTCTTTAACAATGTATTTTAACTACCAACTCTAGCTTTATAGGTAACTGCATTACCTTCCATATTCTGAAATTTTCAAAATCTCTTCATAAGTAGTAGGCTCATTATCCTCTATGAACAATACGACCATTTTGTTCACTTATAAGAGATCTTTATCTCTTGGGAACAACTCGTATCCTACTTTACTTATGAAGCTTTTATGTTTCTTAAGGTTTTACTGTTACTTCATCTATATGAATAACTTATTTGGGCTTTGCCAATTGATTTATGTCTGCTTGAGTATGTTAACCGTAGGGTGATTGCTCTCTATTTTGATCTTAACAATCAAATTAATTATTACTAACATTTTGTTGAGTGTTGTTTTGATAGTGTTCAAAGTTTCAGCACATTTGGTTAAGGTTTCCTTATTGAACAACTCAAGAATTTCATGGAGATGTGTAACTCCCGACCGGGACAAGAATCTCCCAACCGGGACACAAGTCCAGACCGGGAAGTGACATGTCCAGATCGAGAAAACATTGTCTCTAAGTGCCTCAAGTTCTAGTAGCAAAAGCAGACCGGGAAAGGGTATGTCCCGACCGAGACCGGTCTTTTCCAGACCGGGACACAAATGCCTCGACCGGGACTGTAGTGCAGACTAAGCAAAGCAAGTATCCAGACCAAGAAACTTTTAAGGATGATGACCCTAAAGTTCCAGTAGCAAAAGTAGACTAGGACACTCAGTTTCTCGACCGGGAATGGCTATAGTCCGAGCAGGACATTCAAAAAGATGTGACCGTTGAAGAGGAGGTACCACCAAAATGTGCCACATCATCAGAAAGTAAAAAAACACTTAGTCAAACTAACTTCGGTCCCTACTAGGAAGGGTAGTCCCGACCGGGACTCATTGAAAGCCGAGAAGACCCAAGTTCCTAGCAATGGCATCATCGGGCAAGTCCCGACCCGGACATATGGAGTCCCGACTGGGACACTTGAATAAAAACTAGCCATTGGGGTTTTCAACCAACTAGAAGCTACCACATATTACAATTGGCTATTTCCCGATCGGAAAAGCATGGTTCCCGACCGGGACACCTCTCTTTGCAGACTGCATTTAATGCACTTGTAAGAGAACGTTAGAAAGAGTTATGGCACCACTTTGTAACAGCTAATTGGTAGGTAATCAGTATAAATACCTTACCAAAAGGCCGTTTAATTAGAACCAATAACTTAACAAGTGCCAAAGCCATTGCAATTTATTTTCTCAAATTCTTTCATTAATTGCTTTTGTATAAGGGTTCAAGTGTTAATATGAAAACACTTTGGTTATCTTGTAATTGGGTAGTGTGAGCCAAATTACAAGGAATTGGTTGTTGTGTGAGCCACAAAACACAAGGGAAATTTGGGTTGAGTGTTAGCCTTGATAAAACACCTAGTTGGGAGTGAGCTTGTTAAAACTCCAAAGATTGTAATATAAGTGATTAGATTAGTAAATACCCAATCTAAGTTAGGGAGAGGAGTAG
>CATIWF010125669.1:0-13079 GCA_949630135.1 Balakata baccata
AATATATTACCACTATATTTTTCTAACCAAAACATCCTTTCTAAGGTTTTGTTTTTTCCATTTGACCATTCTCATTCAAATTAAATAATTACTATTTAAATTTGTAAAATCTGATATATAATTTCAACAAGATTTATTTCATTTTTCAAAAAAACTTTAATAACTAACCATAAATCTTACTTCCTTCTTCTTTTTTTCTTCTTGCCATGTTTATGAAACACAGCGGAGGTCAGTTGGCATCACCACCATCTCCCATTCCCACCGCCAACTGTTCTTGCTCTATTGATCAATTCATTGTATGGTCATAAGAATGACACTTCAAAAGCCACTAGTTTCAAGTATGTGCAATCATCCGCGATCAACATTCTTTGAACTTTGAAGTTTATGTATTGGTTGTATTCGTACCAATATTCATTGTGATATATGAATGTCTTTATGTTGGTTATACTTGTATACATGTATCGAATATAACAGTTGTGACATTAAATATATTTGATTTCATTATTTAAAAAATTAAAATTCAATGCTCATATAACTTGCATATAACATATATATATATATAATATGCTTACTATGGTAGAATCTAATTGATGTGTGACATGTGCATGAATTAATATCATATACCATAAAATATAATTGAATGTAACTTTCTTATACCATAAAAATACAAAATCTAATATTTGGGATTAACATATTAAATTCAATAAGAATGTGTTCTATTTCAGTCCTACTTCACCGATAATACAATGTTATATATATTAAAAAGATTATATTACTCAATATTGAATTAAGAAATTATGAAATCACACATTTATGTTCATTTTTCATTAAAAACAGCAATATAAAACAACATAATCATTAAATGTGAAGGTAGAAAAAGGTTTCTAATCATGTTATTTGACGATTTACACCATTTATATTGTAATGTATATTTCTGTTCATGTCAGGTATATGAAACTAAAAAAAATACATAAGATATTATCTTTAAACTTTTGTTTTTGAGTTATCACTAATCTTCTTGTGTTTGGGTATCAGAAATTTAGTAAAATTTGAAGATTTGATGTTGATGAAGCATTATATCTTTTAATTCTATGCAATTTTTAACATTAAAATCAGTTATGTTATGTTTAATTTTATTTATTTTCGTAATTGGTTCTTGATTTAAGGAATCTAATATAATCTAAATTTTAAAATATGTAATTGCTATTCCTTATCCAAAAAGCCAAGCAGAAAGGAAGTTTATTAGGATGGAAATATTGGTGTACCTTTTGTTTTACATATATTTACATATATTTCAATAATTATGTAATTTTATATGACTATTTGTGTAAAAAAATTTTAATCTTAATGAATCGAACTCAAATTTAAAGTCGAGCTCATAATATATACGTTTTAGAGTTTATTATTGTATTCGTTTAAAACTTGTTTATATCATATTTTGTATTGATTTATAACATAAACTTTTGTTATTATTAGTAAATAAGATGAATTCAAGCTTTTATTATTATTATTTAACGAATTAAACTCAAATAAAATTTGTTAAAACATAATAAATGAACTATTTTTGAACCGCCTGTGAACTTAATAATTTTCAAATAAACCAAATTTTAGCTCAAATATAGCCCAAGCCGAATTCAAATATGTGACAAATTTAAATAAATTGAGTTTGTTCTCGTAAATATTTGGCTCCATTTGGTTGGATTATAAAATATGTACAAGGTGAGAAGAGAGAGCGGGCGTGAGTGACACGCGAATTGAAGAGAGTGAAGGAGGGAGGGAGACATTCCTAAAGTTAGTTAGCGTAAGAGAGAGCAATTGAGTGGGCTAAAACCGTAAATAACTCAACCAATCGACTGCTCTGCTATTTGGTTCTCCGAACCACAGACGGCACTCTTTCTCTTTCCTATCTCTCCTCAGACACAAACACTCACTCCCACTGTATAGATCGCAGAGAAATCTTCTATGTTCAAAAAACCGTCTCCATTTTATTCTCTTTCTACTGCTACTACAAATCTGCATCCCTCTCCTTGAAATCCCTACCTCCCCAATGCCGCCTCTCCAGACTCCCGCCGACCATCTCCGCCCTGTCGAGCGCCGGATTTGGCGGTCTTGCGCTGGTTCCTCTGTCCAAATCCCCACTCTTCATTCTAGGGTTTACTATTTCCCCCAAGGTCATCTTGAACAATCCTCCTCTTCTGCTTCTTTGCCCTCCGCTCTTGCTCTTTCCAAACCTGTTGTCCTTTGTCATATCTCTGATGTTCAATTTCTTGCTGATCCTGTTACTGATGAGGTTTACGCCAAACTGCTTCTCTTTCCTGTTGATTCTTCTTTCAACTCTTCTCTGCCTCATATGGAGTCTTCTGCTCCTGCACGTTTTGAGCGTATTGGCGGAGAAGATGACGACGAAAATAAGATTGTGTCGTTTGCTAAGATTTTGACGCCTTCCGATGCCAATAATGGGGGTGGTTTCTCGGTTCCGAGGTTCTGTGCCGACTCAATCTTCCCGCCGTTGAACTACCATGCGGAGCCGCCGGTGCAAACCCTTACGGTCACTGACATCCATGGCGTTACTTGGGATTTTAGGCACATTTATCGAGGGACGCCACGTAGACACTTGTTAACCACCGGGTGGAGTAAGTTCGTGAACCACAAGAAGTTGATCGCTGGTGATTCTGTGGTTTTTATGAGGAATACGGCGGGAGAGATGTTTGTAGGAGTGAGGAGGGCTGTGAGGTCTAACAGTGGTGGGGATTCTGCTAGGTGGCGGGAGCAGATTGGTTGCGGAGCGGGAGATATGAAAATGAAGGTCAAGGACGAGCGGTTCTCGAGGACCGGTAGAGGGAAAGTGTCGCCAGAGGCAATCCTTGAGGCAGTGGAGAGGGCGGCGCAGGGATTGCCTTTTGAGGTCGTGTATTACCCGAGGGCAGGGTTGTATTGGGATTTCGTGGTGAAGGCTGAAGTGGTGGAGGGAGCGTTCAGCGTGCATTGGGCAGCGGGAATGAGAGTAAAGATGGCAATGGAGACGGAAGATTCTTCCAGGATGACGTGGTTTCAAGGGACAGTTGCATCTGCGGCTTTGCCTGACTGTGGACTGTGGCGGGGCTCTCCTTGGCGCATGCTTCAGGTCTCTATTTGATCTTTCGTCTGTTTGGATGTCTAGTACAATTCTCATAACTTCCTTTTTAATAATTGAAAGTAAATTGTCTTATAACTTCTTGAATAATTCATTTTTGTTTGTTTGTTTGTCTTTTTTTTTTTGGGGGCGCAGGACATGATTTACATTATTGATAATTGATAATAACAATAAGGATATAGGGAATTTCTTTAACGGCTGTCCAATTTCATGGCTGATTGTTGTGCTCTATGTGTTTTCATGAGAGTCCACTTAATGAGCTTAATGATTTTTCAATCCAGTTGGATAGCAGCTCAGCGTGAATCTGAGCTTCACTGTGGATTGAAATTTAAGTTTTGCCAAAGAATTTTGTTCTAAAGCTTACAACTGTGTGCAAACATCTTATTATAGACAAGAGATAACTGCATTCGTTGTTTTTCCAATTATTCCTTGAGATGGTTGGACGGTTTTCATGCTGCCTTATTCTAGATTTTAAATAGAAAAATATTATGCATTTGGATAAATTGCTTCTTCTGTGATGAAGATGGTGTGCATATCACGTTTGAAGTGAATATTTGTATCGTACAACTGCTGATAATGATTATAAGATGAAATGGAGAATTCCTTTTTGATATAGCAACACGCACTACAATTGGATTTCATTTAGTTTAGGATGACAGATTGCGCGGTGTCCTAATTTTTGGATTTATGTTGATCTGCGTAAGTTTTTGAAGGTTAATTTTTACTTGCCAAATTCCTGTGGGCAGAACTGTTAGATATGCCGATGAATGTTGATAACTACTTGAACAATTTCAACTTTTAAAAGTATGATCGAGGATAAAATTGTATGTCTTTGTGATAAAGAGGGAATGGTTTAAATTGATCAGAATTTTGGGCTGTGGTACTTGACCAGAGACTCGTAGTCTATTCATAGATTCTCAAGGGTCGTTTATGTGGTTACGCTGGGAAACCTATGTTTATACTGTCATAAAAATGTTGTGCTCGAAATTGGGGGTTCCCTTCATAGTGTTATTACAATATGAAATTTGAAACTTATGAGGGTGCTTATGTAATGAGAGGATGCATATGGTGCACGTGCCCCTGCAAAGTCCTTTTCCAATTCATAAGCCTGCATCCTGATTCTAACTTCTCTGTCCTATCCTTTTCATTTTGGTTTTGTTTCCTGTTACTTTATGCCTAGATGTTTAGTTTGCATACTGCTGAGCTGCTTTCTTGTTAAGTTACTTTCTCACTTCTATGCTTTCATTTACAAGTTATATTTTGAATAATTGGTTTTGATAAGCTGATAATGAGTTAAATGAGTTTCTTACTCAAAATAGTGGCTTATATGAGATTCATGTTATTGTTGTTGATGATGTTGTCATCTTTGTCATGATGTTATTGTTATTATTCTTTTAATTGTTTTGTTTCTGTTTTATAGTTGGAATGTCATAGTAGATAAGTCTAGATTGTTATGGGATTTCATACTTCTGTCCCCGGTTATAAAATTTCTAATTAATTTATTCGCTGCTATCTCTCTCTCTCTCTAATGCAGATTACATGGGATGAACCTGAAATTCTGCAGAAAGCAAAGAGAGTGAGCCCTTGGCAAGTTGAATATATGGCACCCACACCATCTCTTCATGCTGCTTTTCCTCCCGCAAAAAAATTCAGATTTCCTGAAAATTCGGGGTTTCTGACGGATGGAGATGGAGAGCTCTTTTTTCCTATGTCAGGAATAACCAATTCAACAATGAATATGAACCAGTCATTGTTGAATGATCACTCTTTTCCTGCTGGCATGCAGGGAGCCAGGCAAAATTCTTTTTCTGTATATAGTTTATCCAATTTCTTAAGTGAGAATCCTTCTCAAACGCGCAGTGATAATGTCTTTGGCAACAAGATGGTGCCAAAGTTAAAAACATTGTCTACTGAGTTGAACATTGGCAGTTCACAGTCTGATAACCTATCACCAGACAGTCAGAGCAGTGTGCATTCATTTGGTACTGAACTTGTTGGAAACAAGGGTTGTAACTCACCAAAAGTTGGTGTTAGTTCATTTCAGTTATTTGGTAAGATCATTCACATGAATCAACCAGTTGAAAGTGGTTTTGATGATGTTGGCTACTTGGAAGATTGTGGCAGTAAAGGGTACAATGAAATCAGTCCACTAGACCTTGCATTAACATCTTCTTATACAGAATTGCTCAACAGGATCGAAGTGCAGTGCCAAGGAGTCTCAACAGTTGAAGCTGGTTCTTTATGAACTAGAAGTTGTGCAATGTCATGCAGATAAGTAGCTGTACAGGTGTGCTTGTCTCTGAATTCATTCAACCTACTCTTTAGTGTCATTTTGTACTTGCAGGAAATAAGTATACATATGAATTTGATCAGTATATATTCTGCCCTGGAATTGCAATTAATTGTAATCTGTCTAATGTTCCATTTTTAGCTTTGAAAGTGTTATGTTCTCATTTTTCCTTTTTATTATACAGCATGCTCTCCAGAGTTTGTTTATTTTGCATTGCTATATTTAGAATATAGTAACTGTGTCAAGGTATTTTCTTTTTCTTCTTGTCATTTTGTCATTCTGCCTCACATTTTTCTTGAATTTACTTTGGAAGTATAAATTAATTTATTATTTCGCATTTATTTTGTGTTCTAAAAGGTTCTTTTAAGTCATGCTATCATGGTATAGTATCATATATTTATAAATAGGTGTTTGTCCCGTGCTCCATGTTGCAGAAGTGCAAGTGTTCTATGCTATGTCCTGAGAGCATATTGACATCCAATTGCGTACAGAACCCAGAGAATAGTCAGTTAAGCTTGTCAAAACTGAAAATTCTCTTCAAATTGAGAAATCCTTAAATGGATTGTGAGGGTCGTCTGTTTCCTACATTAAGTGACTTGCAAATAGATGGATCAGATGAATTGCTATGTCTTTATTGTCTCATGCTATATGTTCATTATCACTTGGAAGTGACAGTTTAAAACTTGTTAATTTGGCAAGTTTCCAGAGAACTTCAGGTTTATTTGATTCACTTACAGCAAATTGCAGAAAAAAGGAAAGGAAAATCAAAATTTTTCTGTTCACTAGTTAGATTTGCCTGTTTAATGAACAAATGAAGAATTAAATTGCATTTGTTATTTTCCTAGGCTTCTTACTCTTTGTTATGACAAGTGTGTTTGGTATGCATAATTAGATTTAAAGTATTTATTTATTATTGGATTTAAATGACTGGATAAAATGTTGAATCTCAAAAAATGATTGTGGCAGTACGTGTGTGAGTGTCACCACTAATCTTCTGATGTATGTTGTCTTTGTTCATGCTTGCAGGTACTGTAAGCAGGCAGGAACTGACTTCTTACTAGACCCTGGCAGTAGTAACTAGTGCGTTTTTGGTTTAGTCTATGATGTTGGAACTCGGACAACTGTAATGTTAGTATGTCCTCTAATTGGTGTTAAACGTTTTTGTGGAATATGATATTGTTACAGATTGCAATATATTCTTCATTGCTTGATGTGGTATAGTTTTATAACAAATGGGTTTCTCTGTTGACTTGACCTTGAGAAGAGGGACATACTTGCAAATTGCAATTTCTTTTTAGGGAACGTAATTCTAGTACATGAAATTAAGAGCGTGCAGGAACTGGGTTATGACCTTAGATCACAATATCGTAGTTGCCTCGTTCAGTTTCTCTCATTTGAGGCATTTCAATTGTGTTAGGGATTTGTTCATAAGAAGAGGGATTTGTTCAGAGCCTTTTGATCGTTGATAGGCATTGAATTCTTATAATTTTCTTCGATTGACTATGAATGTTATACGCCTCTCTTCTATAAATGGCACGCTCCTAGCAGAGCTGAGCCTGTGAATGGCGGCTCGTAGTCTTCATGACATGTGCTCGAAGAGTGAGCTTTACCTTTGCGGAACTACTTGGAATTTCTGGCATAGGAACAGGATGGTTTTCAGGCTTAGGGGGTGAATCATTTCCAATTTTGATAGCTAGAGAAGTTTTTTTATTTAAATTTTTGTGAAGTTGGCCTAACTGTGCTTCGGTCAGCTTATAGACAATCTCAGTCAACAAATGACAATGTCATGCCAAAACTGTGGGAATGGAACTTAAAACTTTGTGTTCAAATAGGAGTGAACTGCAGCGTGTCCAGCTTAAAAGTCTTTTTTATTTCTTTTACTTAAGAGAATTTTATACCAATACCGGATACCGATTTACAGTAAAGTTTTTTTTCAATTTTACCGAAAATTTTTAAAATTACAAAAGTATCTAAATATGAAAATCATTTCCAAAATGTGTCAAGGTGGTATATTTTCGATATATTTTCGGTATGCTTTGAATATATTTTAGTTCAATTTTCACCAAAAATAACAAGAAAAAGAATAATTAAGTTATTAAAGAAGAAGAATAATAAAATTCAATCAAAATTCAAAATATTACAAATTCTCAAATAACAGTATCAAAATTTGAAAAGTCACCCAAAATGTACCTAGACAATATATCTTCGGTATACCTTCATCATATATTAGTTCAATTTTCACTAATAAAAAAAAATCAGAAAAATAAGAATTGATTATAAATAAGAAGAAGAATAATAAAATTAAATCAAAATTCAAAATATTATAATTTTCAAACAAATAGTTTAGTATATTTTTCAGAATATTTTTGAGAGAAATTTTCAATATATATCCAAAATATCTTCAAAATATACTCAAAATATTTCATTGGAAATTCTTTGAAAGAAATTCTTTAAAAATACCTAGGATCAATTCCCTATAAATACTTTCTATATACCTTTGGAAATTTTATGAAAATACTTTGGGTATATCTCGATAATTTTCTCCCAAAAAAAATATTCAACTAATATTCTACTTTGAACACTCATATTTCTTGAATGATAATTTTCATAATCAACTACGTACCAACCAGAATCCTTCCATTAATTTAATGCAAAAAAAAGAAAAGTAAAAAAAATTGTTTTTTTTTTTAAAAGAGCTACTAGATACAAACTTCATTGTTTACTTAGTCGATGTCTTTGAGGAAGACAAGCCAGTCACCTCAAACCAACCCAATAATCTTCTATCACCGCCGCTGCCATCCTTATTAAAGGCACACCATTGCCATCGGCTGAGAAATCAACAAGTCAAACCGGAGTTTTCTTCATTTACTCTCATCAAACCTTATCTTCCTCTCCATTGCACTGCCGTAGCTAATAGAATGAATATATTTTGAAAAGAATCGGTAAAAGTGAAAAAAATTTCAATAAAAAAAAAATGAAGGCAATTTTATAAATAAAAC
The DNA here is from genome assembly GCA_949630135.1 of Balakata baccata. Classification (NCBI taxonomy): domain Eukaryota; kingdom Viridiplantae; phylum Streptophyta; class Magnoliopsida; order Malpighiales; family Euphorbiaceae; genus Balakata; species Balakata baccata. The sequence continues at coordinate 8,423 of CATIWF010125669.1, forward strand.
TTAAAAATCGGTGCTTAGTAAAATTTCCTCTTTGCTTAACGTTGATTTCTTTCAATGAGGATGCAACAAATATACATAGTTTTTGTTCCTTCACCCTCCTGACCAAGACTGCAACGAGTCAAGAAGTTTGATCTTCTGTTAGAGTCAAAGATGCTTACTCTCCACTGTCGCCATCAGTATTCATAATCTCTCTGTCTATATATATATATAGAGAGAGAGAGAGAGACCCCTTACTAATACAAATTGAATCCATAAAACCAAGAATAAATCACAAGGAAATGAATAAAAGAAGCAACAGGGATTAATCAGAATATCCAGAAGGAGAAGCAGAATTTCGGGCATTAATGTAGTTGTAATATCGGGAAACGACGAGTCATGAGTTAGGATTTAACAGGCTTCTTGCGCAACCCAAATATCTCTTGCACTAAATGTACTTGTTCCAGAATCCCAAAAACTATCCAGCAAGAGCCAGTATTTTTAAAAGTATATATAATAATATAAAAATTTATATTATTTTTTAAAATTTATTTTTTTATAAAAAAAAGTTAAAACCTTATTTTTTAAAATTTTTTTTATCATTATTTCCGTTACTTGAACTTCTAGCTCTTTGTTACTTATAACTAAAGGATTTGATTCCGCTACTGTCTCTAATTATTTCACACCAAAACAAAATCTTCAATCCCCACAAAATTAATCATACACAAATTAAACGATTAATTACACAAATAGATAGATACTCAGAGACATGAACAGCACCACGAAAGAGAGAGCGAGTGCTGGGCGCAAGATTAATCCCACTGCGAAGGCATAGCTGGCAAAGAAGTCTCCATCGTCAAAGCTTTGCTTATTTCCTTCTTTCTCCATACTTTATCAGAGTTTAATGAGCTGGGCCTACAGGGCTCCGGCTTTCATTATTGGGCCGTCATCTGGGCTGTAAAAACATAAAGAAAATCTAAAAGAACTAAAAACGCGCCTGTCTTAACTGAACCTAACCGCCATTCCGTCCATGTAATGGAAAACTATTGACCTCAAATCCGGTTGCCCGCCTTTACGCACCCATATTTTATAAATTAACTGAAAATCCATCCAGGTTCATCCACTCTGTCCAATTTGTATATCCGTCGTCTGTCTTTCTCCGCTTTCATTTTTAAAAGTTGGAAGGGTGTCATTTTCTTTTTTCTTTTTGTGGATTAGGGTTTGGGGAGAGAAATTACATGGAAGTTGGTGCTTCTGCTTCTTCAAGAGAGAATAGGCCTCGAATACGATATTTGCATTGTAGTTTCTTTAGGCGTTGTTGTCGCTGTTTGTGCTGTTTTTACAGTTATAGCTGAGGATTCAATCCCTAATTTTTTTTTTTGTTTGGTTTCGTCTGTGAGCTGTTGAGATGGATTTAACGCAAGTTCAGTCTGGTTTGTCGCTTGGGTTTCACTCGCACTTGTCTGAGAATCCGATTCCGTTGCAATTACTTGATCAGAAAGAGGAGAACTCTGTTGAGAAAGGTGATGAGAATCAGCCCGAAGAAGAGGAGAACTTTAGCATTTTAGGACATCTAATGTGTTTGAAGAGGCAAAGAGATTGTCAATCTTCTTCGTCATCTCCGACCCCTCCTAAGCAAGCTGCCGTTGAACCGGGACTCGAGGCTCGACGAGCCATGATTCGAAGCTGGGGGAATCAGCCACTTCTCCTTGCGGACCCAGAAATTCATGAAATTATGGAGAAAGAGAAGCATAGGCAGGCTATAGGGATCGAACTTATAGCTTCGGAAAATTTTGTTTGCCGCGCGGTGATGGAAGCCCTTGGTAGCCACCTCACGAACAAATACTCTGAGGGATTGCCTGGTACTAGGTACTACACGGGTAATCAGTATATAGACCAAATCGAATCCCTATGTTGCAATCGGGCATTAGTGGCCTTTGGGCTGGATTCTGAGAAATGGGGTGTCAATGTGCAGCCATATTCATGTACTTCAGCAAATTTTGCGGTTTTTACTGGCCTTTTGTTGCCTGGAGATCGTATTATGGGTTTGGATTCACCTTCTGGAGGGCATTTGAGTCATGGTTATTATACCCCGGGAGGAAAAAAGGTGGCAGCTTCATCAATTTTTTTTGAGACTTTACCTTACAGAGTGAATCCACTGACTGGGTACATTGATTATGATAAGATGGAGGAGAAGGCGATGGATTTTAGACCCAAGATACTCATCTGCGGTGGAAGCTCATATCCAAGGGAATGGGATTACTCAACGTTCAGACAAGTTGCAGATAAGATTGGAGCAGTGTTGATGTGTGATATGGCTCATATTAGTGGCCTTGTGGCAGCTAAGGTTTGAGAATTTTAATTCAGTATACTTATATTTTGTGTGGATCTGGGCTGTTATCTAAACTTCACTCAGTGATTCTATGATTATAATGCCCTAAATTAACTTTCTGTATGATTTAATATACTTTAAGTTGCTTTTGAATTGGTGACTTCTTTCTTAATGACCAAACTATGGTTATTATTTACTGCCTTACTGGAGCATGATTTATTGTGAGCTTTGTGTTTTTATTGAACTATAGATATTGGTCTTAAATTTGATGTCTTGTATAGCAGGATGCTGATTAATAACATTGGAGTCTTTTGTGATACTCTTTGTGTCTATATAAACATGCTTCCTTGCGTGTTGGAAACATAAATTCAAATATTTTTGGACTAATCTCACTTTCATATTGGTTATGTTGCTTATTTTTCTTTTGATAGGTTTGGTGTCTTCAGTTTGCTTGAGCAAAAATTTGTCCTAGAGGCCTGCTATCCATCTTTAAAGGCCACAACATATAGTAGATTGAGTTAAAATCAAATTGAAATTGTTGCATCTTATTAATAATTTAATATGATAAAATACACTGAATATTGATACGTGCTTCTTTTCTTCCTCATGTGTATATTCAAGAGTAATAATATTTATGCCCACAAATCTACTTATCCCCAGAAAAAAAAATCTTTTGCACTTGGAAATTGGATGTAGCAGTTGTTTTACTTGCAATAATTTTGCCTGTTGTCTTTTATAGGAATGTGCAACACCATTTGATTATTGCGATATTGTTACCTCTACAACCCATAAAAGTCTTCGAGGTCCTAGAGGAGGAATAATTTTTTACCGGAAGGGCCCAAAATCAAGGAAACCAGGCATGCTTCTAAATCATGGTGATGGTAACAGCCATTATGATTTTGAAGACAGGATAAACTTTGCAGTTCATCCATCATTACAAGGTGGTCCGCACAATAATCACATAGCTGCTCTCGCTTTGGCCTTAAAACAAGTAGCAAGTCCAGAGTACAAAGCCTACATGCAACAGGTGAAGAAAAATGCCCGGGCATTAGCTTGTGCTTTGTTGAGGAGAAAATGCAGATTGGTGACTGGGGGTACCGACAACCATTTGTTGCTTTGGGATCTAACTACTCTTGGCTTGGCAGGTATTGTACACAACATATGTCATGTATGAGCATGTGATATTCTAGAAAATTGTCACAATATCTGGACTGCAGAATAAATTGTTTTTCATTGTGGAAATGTCATTGGTGGTTGAACAAATGTTGAAAGACTAAAAAGATGAAAAGTGATGTGTGCTTTTATATTTTTCAGTGCATAACCTCAGAAGGGTTTTTGGAAAATCTCATGCCCCATCATTTGAGTTTGTATGAGAAATTGGGCATGTTTGAATGCATTGGTCAGGTTGGCATAAAATTTGTTTTGGTAGATAGAGTTCTATTAGGAAAAGAGGATCGCATATTAGAAGATACATAATCACTCTTCATATCAGCTCATTTTGAAGTGAGTGTGGTGGGAAGACACTTTCCTATGTAGCTCAATTTTTTATTTCAGGAATCATATAGGAGTTCATACAATGATATAAAGATATCATTATGTGTTAACATGTCAAATCAACAATTATGGCATGTTGATGATTTTCAAGAGCACACTAGCTTGGTTATGCAGAGAACTCAGTTTCATTTGTGTTTATTGACTGGATGGAAGTATGTGCATGCAACTTCAGGTTGCTTTTTACATTTGGAGCTAGTCCTTCCTCACCCCATTTTACCTTTTTTTTTTCCTAATATTATGGACCAGGAACTTGGATGGATTGCTGTCAAACTGGTTCTGCTATTAATTCTCTGGACATTATTTTCATGATATATTTGTGGGTGTGCTTGTAGAATTAATCTCAGTAATAGTATATAATTATTTCATTTGTTCCAAAATTTTTCTATATACTAATCTAATAATGATGCTCTTCCAACTGCTTGAGTTTGCTGTTGGAGAAGATTCATCAGTTAGTACAAGTGAAAAACCTAATGTTTGACATGGCAGAAGAAAATTCCATTGGATTTAGTTTTGATCACCTGTTATTGTTCAATACTAAATTGCAGGAATTTGGTACTTACTCAAAATGCATCGAGTCATAGAGAGTTTGTTGGTTGAAATTGATTTACTTGAGATTTAGTCTGATTTTTAGGGCATTTTTGTTTCAGTCAGTCTGAGCTGTCTTCATGAGATTTGAGTACAAGAGGTTGTGAGGAATTGTTAATGAGAAAATTTTTAACCTCCAATGGTAGAAATAGAGTTATGGTTGTGAATGCATAACAAGAACCAATGTTGGAATTTAGGAATGGACAGAGG
>CATIWF010125670.1:0-26926 GCA_949630135.1 Balakata baccata
AGAAATTATAAAGGTATAAATTTTGAATTTTCTTTGGTTAAATTAGTTTTAATTGGCACATGAAAATCCTTTGATTCGGGTTTTGAAAAATTTTATTTTCCGCTGCGTTATATGTATGTGATACATGATCAAAACCCTTCAGTCATATGATGAGGTAATTGGTTCTTTATTATCACATGAAATGTTAATAAATTGTCAAAGTGTCGATGTAGATAAAAAGAAGGAGAAAAACAAAGAAATTACACTTAAAGTTTCTTTAAGTGATAGTAGCAGCTTAAGTTTAAATGATGAAGAGTTGGAAAGGATGGCAAGAGGATTTAAAAAGATGCTTAAAAAAAGGAGGAAAAAAGTCTCATAAGAAGCACAAACACAAGAGCAAATCTAGAAAACTAGAAAAGCATTAAATGCTTAGAACAAAAATGATGTTGTGTGCTATGAATGCAACTAGCTTAAGCACACTAAATCAAAGTGTTCAAAGCTGAAATATAAAAGAAAGAAATACAAGAAAAAAGCTATGGTCGCAACTTAGAGCAATAGTAAAGAATAAAGCTCAAATTTAACCGAATTTAAAGAAGAAGAAATGTCAATAATAGCATTGATGGCTGATATTAAAGATGCTGGAAAAACAGAGACTTTGAACTTTAATTTTGACCAAAACTTTAAGGTAAGTGACTATGATTCTTCTAGTGATGATGATATATTGAGATGCTTTGAAGAGTTGCATTATAAGTATGACAAGCTAAAGAAAAAGTATTATGTTTTAGATAATATGTATGTTGATCTAAAAGATACATATGATGATTATATGAAGAAAGTAGATAAATGCATAGATAATGAGTTTAAGGCTGTTAATCTTTACAATGATGTTGCAAGAGAAAATGCTTCACTACATGAAGAAATTGATAAAATGAAAAAGGAGATTGAAAAGTTACGATATGATAAGCGTGTGTTATATAAAGAGATCATGTACTATGAAACTAGAGTCATTCAGTTTGATAAGAAAAGAAGAGTAGTTATGAATGGTTGTGTGCAATATGTGAAAGATGATGCATACTTTGATAAAATAGTTTCACATATCTTTCCTCATATTACATGTTATTATTTTAACAAAAAATGACATATATGTAAATATTGTTTTTTGAGAAATGATGTAAATGTTAGAAAGATTTGGGTAGTAAAAGTAAAATATCTTTTACAAACAAGTCATAAGAAGATGGATGTTTCATCCACTTCAACTAACAAACAAGGACCCATATTAAAATGGGTACCAAAATCAACTTGAATTTTTGTAGATTTATCAAAAGAGCAGCTTAAGCATGATTTGATGATATTTGGATAAAAGTTGCTCAAAACACATTACATGAGTATGTCTATGGCTCAAAGCTATAATTATGAAGGAAAATTTTCCAAACTTTTAAGGTTCTTGATATGAATACTGCACCAAAATGATTTGCATCTGCTGAAGTATTCCTGATAACTCATCTTTTTAGTGTTTAGGTGTAAATTGCATGTTACGTGTGAAGTTTAGTTATTATATAATTTTAGCATAATATTAGAATACTTGTGTCTGGAATTCTAATTTGTTGCGATTCTTGAATCTCTGATGTAAAATTTGAATTTAATTGCAACATTTAATGTTTTACAATCTTGTCCTTGCACTTAAAGAACTAAAATTTTAAAATGGGGGCAAAATAGTCATTTAATGAGTCAAGAGTATTATCATCTATATTTCTACACCGCTACACGCTTTGCACAATATATTTCTCTGTAAAAATTCAACTTCACTAATAGGAATTAAGTTTTGGGAGAGATCAAGTTTTTTTTTTTGGCAAAATATAAGTTTTTCAGTTAAAATGGTGTATTTTCTAGAAATATAAGATTTTAGTGGTGATAGTTTTTAAAGTGAGATTTCAAAATTTATAAACTTATGTCAGCTTTTTTTTTTTTTTAAGAGAATCTTTTAAACTTTGAAGAGAGAAAATATATTTGCAAAATCTGTTTGAAGTTCAATATTACAAAATCCTCACTCAACTTTCTCTCCCTTTTGAAATCAAAAACCCTCTCTTACTGTTAAATTAACCATGCTCACTCAAAACCCAAAAACTCAAGATGTGATTAGATCTGTGGTAAGGAAATAGCAGGTTGACAACACATATGTTACCTAAACAGTCCTTAGATGGCAACGACGTAACTGCTCTTAATTTTCCTTCAGATGATGACAACTCTTTCTCAGCAAAAATAAACGAAAAATGTCTCTAGTCATGTTCTTTCAAAAAGGGCAATGATTTGAAGGCTGAACAAGGTCAGTTGATGAAATTTTAGATAATAGTCTACTGGGTTTGAACCCATGACTATGAAATCTCTAATTCTTAAGGAGAAATGAAATGCCACAACAATTAATTGTAAGAAGATGATGATTTGAAGGGTAATGTTGAGTTAGACAATGGCGAATCATAAGATAAGATCAAAACCATGATGGCTCTGTTTTGGGTAGTTATAAATCACAATAAGAAATGCTGCAACAAAAAAAAAAAGAATATTCAGGTAATCTCCTTAGCCTTTACTTGTTGAGAATATCCAAGTAATCTCTTTAGCCTTTACTTGTTGACCTCATAATTACAAAGTTTATGGCTGCAATTTGTTTGCCCATTAAGGGGAGTTAGATTTATACTTTGTGAATATTTTGAAACTATAAGTTGGGGAGTTTGTGCCCATTAACCCTCTCTTACTTGTTGAAACTATATTTAGGTTGAACTGATTAAATATCTGAAATTGGATATGAATTAATACTCTAAATATGTGATTTGTATATGATGGTAAAAAGTTTGAGCTAATTGTTGAGATTTTGTATAAAATTTTTGAAATTCCAGCTATGTTTAACTTTTACAAATAAGGAAAATGAATCTGAATCAAATTAAATATTTGAATTGTGATTGACAATTGATGAATTTGCTTGATGGACTTGGATATAGATGGTTTTAAAAGTGATATGCTTGAGCGTATTCAAGCTTGTAACATGTTAAAATTGATAGGTTGAAGTTCTATATATGCTGAATATGGTTTAACAATTTAATTTTTGAATGGTATTGAGATTGTTTGATTCGATTGCTGGATGATGGTCATGTTTGAGATTAAATTTTGGATGATGACTTGTTGAAAAGTAATAAGTTAATGCTGTTAATTGTGGTTAAATTTCTTGAAGTTTCAGATTGTTGAATTTATGTGATGCTTAATCTTGTATTTGTATTATGATGATTGGATTAAGACATACTTGAGATGCAATATGTTTAAGTTTGTGATTTGATGACTAATTGAATTCATACGTTGCTATGTTTAAAAATTAAAATAGTTGAGTTCTTTTATGTTTGACCATTGTGATATTTTGAGGTTAAATTGCTATATTGAGATTAAAATTTTTATGCTAGATATGTTGATAATGGATTGAATTTTGATATTTCTATTTTGAATATTCTAAGGCTATTTTAAGGTTGAGCTGATTAAATATTTGAAATTAGATTTGAGCAAATATTTTGGATATAGGAATTGAATTTGGTTTAACTATATGAATTATATATGGATCTGAACTTTTAACTTGAATTTCATTGTGTTTAGATATAACAGGCTAAATATAATTGAACTTGTTAGTTTGGATGTTAAAATGCTATTACATATTGGTTGTTTGAAATGAAAAATACTATGAAATGGTTGAATTTACTATGTGCTAATTATACTAGATAGATTATTGAACTTTTGAGTTGTAATACATTGATGACAAGTTGACATAAGTTGTATATATGGAATTTGGATTAAATTGACTTAATTTTCTTATGATGATAAATATTGTTGATAACATATTGGATTTATATAGTAAATAAATAGAATTTTGATTAGACTAAATCTATAATTTGGATGTACATATAATGAGTTTATTTTGATTGCATATCCCTTTAGGATTGATGACAAAAATAGGGAGAAAAATATGAATTGTGATTATGATAATTATGTGAATTGTGATTATGATACGCTGATATATGATAAAAATGAGAAAAAAATATGTGATTTAAGAATACATGTTTCTTAGAAATAGAGCTTAATTCTAACAAAATGTCTTTTATATTATAAGTGGTATTTTAATAGGATTTAGATTCTATTACTTTAATGAAAATGAATATATTTTGTGAATATTTTGTTGAAATCTTCTTTACACCCCTATGCATGGATTAAGGGAGAGATTTTTTACGAGCTAACATTAAACAAATTTTAAGTATTGAAATCAAGGATTTGTCATCATAAAAAAGGAGGAGATTATAAAACCATAATATTAAAATTTGCTATTTTATTCTTTCAATTTCAAATTCAAAGTTTCAATATGAAAAGAAGACAAATAATAATCAAGAATAGACTCATTTGTACAGCAACAAGAAATTTTAGGATCATATTATAAAGTCATTGTGATGTGTGTCAAAAGTAAAGCTAAAAAATATTGGAAAAGTATTAAATAAAAATATTTTTTTTTAACTGTTAGAAACCTAGTATTCTAGGAGTATGCTTATCGTGACAGCTTTTTGCTACGAGATAAAAATAATAGCTAGATTTTGTAAAAGCAATCTCTTGTCTCTACTTGCTAGTTTTTTTATTCTAAAACTATAAATACATGTTGAAAAGATGATTTTGATGCAAGATTCATCAAAAAAAATTTGCTTTTTCCTTTCACTTGAGCTTCACATTTGATATTCTCTTCATTTTGGCTTATAATGTCTGTTGTAATCCTCAAATTCAAGTTTGATTAAAGTGTATTTGAACTGTAAGTTTTCAAGTAAAGTTATAAAACTTGTTTTGGGTTGGTTAGTATATAGGGTTTCACGCTAACCAAGTGTTTGTCAAGTTTTATTTTGTAAAAACTTAAGGTTGTAAGGGAGAACTTAGGTTTAGCTCTGTTTAAAATTGTAATTGACTTAACTTTTATCCTTGAAAAGAGTTATTAGTGGAGAGAAACTCTTAAGATTGAATCTTGAGGAGTAGATGTAGGTTAAAAAAAGCTACTATAAATCATTTGTGTCAAGCTTTTTCACTCTACCTCAGTTTTATATTGCTGCAAAATAGTTGTTTAAATTATTCAAATATGATTTTAGTTGAAAAGAGTTTGAAATACATTTTGATTTTGATTTAAAGATAAATTTGAGTCTTTAGTTTTTTTTTTTGAAAGAGTTTAAAATACATTTTGGTTTTGATTTAAAGATAAATTTGTGTCTTTAGTTTTTTTTTTTAAAGTGTTTAATTATCAAATTAAAAGATTGATAGATGTTGGTTATCTTATTTAATTTTAAAATTTGTTTTGATAAACTGAAATTTCATTTTCTATTCTAGTAGGCTACTCTGTTGCTATTAGAATACTATTAGCTTACCTAAAAAATGTGGATTAGTTTGTAAAAGTCATAAATTCTTAAAAACTTCAATTCACCTTCCCTCTTGAACTATTTTGGAACCTATATTTGGTATCAGAGCGAGATTGCAGGTTCGAATCCCATGGGTGTCGTTGGGTGGGGAGGAGATTGTTGGATTATAGAATCTGCGATCGCCCTTAGGGATTCATTGTCATGTATGGGTGTAACATCGATACTTGACAGTCCAACCTGTTGAGGTACTCATGTGTCTTGCGAAACCCCTCATGTCCATCCACTGCTTAGTAGTGGGGCTCTGCGCTGTTGTGGTGAACTATGAGAGGTGCTCTACAGGAATCCATCTTGAGTTTAAGAAAATAAAGTTGTGCCTCTGTCACAAACAATTGTTTTTGGCCTAGTGATAAACGATTGATCCTACCGTAATTTACAGTCATTTTACTTATTTTTTCTATTTTTAATTATCCATGTGTGATGCATGTAATTTTTAATAATTGAACTCATTATTATTAAATAAATAATAATAACAACCATATCTAACAAATTAATTTTAGTTACAAAACATCCCAACCTAATAATATATGGGCTGACATGGGTATTGCACCATTTTAAAACCATTGAACTAATGAGGCCCAATACGTATGTTGCACTATTGTGCATTACGAAATTTTTCTCCCAATTATTAGGCTGTATCTGATTGATTGGGCTCAATCCATTTTCAATGTGTCAATCACCATTTCTCATCGCGTAATGTATAGAAAATGAAAAAAAAAATAATAATTTGTTTTTTCATATATAAAATGTAGTTATCTAGTTCTAATATAATTAGATTTTTAATTAATAAATTATTAATATTTATTAATAAATTAAATTATTAAATGATAAAATTAATTCAATTAATTAATATAATCAGATTGATTTTTTGATAAATCTATATGTCTCATCTATTCTCACTTTTATATATAACTAGTTTTTAATTAATGTGTTTTACATGTAATTATTAGATATTCAACTCGTCATTAATTACTATTTGGTTTTTATATAATTTTTTTATTAATTTGGTTCATCTTATTATCACATTTTATTCATAGTGAATTATATAAATATATATTTATTTCAATTTCCATCAAATTACTAATTTATTCAATATTAAGAGTTATATATAAAATAGATATAGTAAGTACTTTACGCTTTTAGTAATAATAAATTATGTATGATAATTATGGTAATAAATTTATAGATTTATTTATTATAATTTGATTGTTCACTATTTTGAATTTAATTGTTGATCGCATGTTCCTCATTTAAATATTTAATGTTTATATTTTGATTATACATTAGTTTGAACTTTATTGTTTATTGCATATTCATTACTTATAACATATTTTTCTTATTATTTATTAAGTTATTTAATTATTTTATTACTTATTAATATTTAAATTAATTAATTTAACAAGTAATAAAATTAATAAAATAAAATATTTTAATTATTTAATATGTTAATAGAAAAACATTTAAAATAATATAAATATTGTATAAACTAATATAAAAATATAATGATATACAATAAAAAATAAATCAAATTAAAATAATATTAATTTTAATAAAATAATATAATTCACAAATATTAAAACTAATATTTTTTCATCTAAAACAATAAATAAAAAATAATTAAAATACTCAATAATACTACGTAGTAAAATAAAATAATATAAATTTTTAATATTTTAATAGAAAAGTAATTTAAATAATATAATTATATATTTTTTTACCATGCCTTTCTAGTATTGTTTTATTGAATTATTTTTTTTCTTTTTTAATATTAGTTATCTATTTTTTTATATATAAAATATAGTTACGTAGTTCTAATAGATTATACTTCTAATTAATGAATTATTAATACTACTCGATAATAAATTAAATTATTAAATAATAAAATTAATTTAATTAACTAATACAATTAGATTGTTTTTTTGATAAATTTATCTGTCTCGCTATTTCTACTTTTATATGCAGTATAATATGATATAATAAGATAGTAGTATGAATTCAATATAAACGAAAGAAAATAATGAAATTAATATATTTATTTACGAATGAAGTTAATAATATATTATTAACTGAAAATTTAGCTTGATTGTAAAATTTTTCTTTTCATATGATAATAAATTATTGATTCAATTTATAAATGAAAATATGAATTAAATTTAAATTAAAATTTTTGAAAATCTAAGCTAACTACAATGCCTTACTTTATTCACATATTAGTATATATCTTTATAGTCTTAATTTTATTTTTATAAAGTTTAAAACAATTATTTAATATATCAATTAGAGACATAGTGAAAAACTAAGTAATAAAAATTACATTTAGTAAAAAAAAATTAATGAAAATTACAAGAAAAGTGACGTGTAATTTAGAATAATGATAAAGAAAAATAAGTCTATAAAAGAAATGTTTGCTGAAAAATATCTTAAGTGAAATTTGAAATTCAAAAGCTAAATGATCCTTTGAGTTGTTAAAATTGAGTTTATACGTTGATTACTGAACTTAACATTACCCGTCGCAAAATTAGAAAAGAAGAGTGGCTAGGTTAAAAATTGACTTAATTTAACTGTGAACATAATTAAGCTGAGGTTATGAAATTGGAAGCTAGCGAAGGAATGGTAAGAACTGCAGGTGGCAAAGCAAATATAAGTATGAATGGTTATTTATAAAACAATGTAATTATGTAATGATATATATTATATTCATATTAATTAATAAAAATAAAATAATTAAATATATTTCTATTATTGGATTAGTCGACTGTAGAGGTGGCAATTCGTATTAACGAGTTGTATTCGTAATGTGTTTTAATATATTCATAACATGATAAAAATCAACAAAAATACGATATGATAAGATAATTATATCTAAAATTTGAATATGAATACGATCTACTTAATACGATATATTTAACACGATTAACATATAAAATTATTATAATACAATGTGTATATAAATTATAACTTGTTGAATTAAATGTATCAACATTACACGACATAATACGAATTATAAAATATTTAAATGCATTTTTTTATATTAACAAGTTAATCCAAATACAGCACGATAATTTTTGTATTTTTATCGGATTGATATAATTGTAACACGAATACGATAAATCTTAATCAACCCGTAAATATTATATTAAATTCGTGTCTTCGTGATATACCGATAAATATATTGCTAATCAAGAGCCAAAGTGGTTAGAATATAGACAAAAATAGAAATGCCAAATGTAACACATTTATTCCTTCTTGGCTTCTTGCTGCCGATGACCTCTGGACTTCACTACTCTTTCTCCCTCACTTACACCGTGGAAAAAGAAAAATTTCATTTCATTTATATATGGGGTGGTGGGTATGATCATTGTTTTCTCTGCGCTATCTCTCTCTAATTTCTATGTTTTCTTCGAGGAACGGAAAGAAATCAGCCTCCTAATCCTGATCACGATGGAAAGCCATCCATTGAAGAACCTGATAGCAGCTCCGACGAGCCTCAGACCCTGACTAGGGAAGAACTCCAACGAAGAAGGATATTTCCGTCCATTAAAAAAATAGAAAAACTACATATTTTTTAATGTACTATTTTTTTATTGTTATATTGTACATGTACAGAAAGAAGCTGCCATGCAAGCATTTGCTGCCATGTTATATTGTTCTTTCTTAATTTCTTCCTTTTTTTATTTTTTTTTCTTTTAAATGTTAATTTAGTTAAAGAAGATTAATAATTATGTTATAAATCAACATTTTTGTTAATTTGATGGAAAATCAATAAAGGGAAAGGAAAGGAAAGCAGCTGGTGAAGGTATCTGCATAATCAAAGGATGCTTCTGCTTCAGTAGTTTCCTTTGAGATGCTTATGTTATTTGTAAAATAGCATTATCTATGTCTAAATAATTTTTTTTTTCTTTTTTTTAAAAAACAGCGCTTCAGATGATGTTTCTGGCTATTTGATTAAGGTAAGTTTTGATTTATTACTACAAGACAAATCAACTATAATGATTAGCACAATTGGCGGTTGGTAAATGTGCAAAGGTTCGGTAATTCCAACTTACCGAACCAAACCGTTGAAATTTACAGTATTTAATGGTAACGTATAAGCTATTTCAGTTTTTCGATAATTTGTCCCGATAATAATTAAATTTTATAACTTTTAATTTTAAGTTTATTTTTAATTTTTATGAATTTTATTAAAATATTTTAAAAATATTTTATTTTATAATATTTTAATTTTATCTTTAGCCTCACCACCACCCTTATTCTTGTGGTAGATGAAGTACAAGATCAGCTGGATTGCCCCTAGCCCACACCCAAACCCATTTGGGACCTGCATTTTTGCAAAGGTTCGGTAAATTCGTTAATCAGTAACTAAATTTTTTATTCAGCGATAAAATTTTTTAAAAAAATTTGGTATTCGGTTACCAAAATATTTTTTGGTTCAATAACCGAATTACCAAATATTTACCACTAATTTTTATAATGTTTGAAAAGCTAAGGTGATAGAAAATTTAAAAATAAGGACTAAAGAGGACTGTTCATTATTCATATACAAATATAATATCAATAAATTTTAATGCGATAATACGGTCTAATGATTAAAATTATAGAATTTTAAATTTAAATTTTCAGTTGATTTTTTTATTAAAAACATAAGATAAAAAAAAAAACTCTCTCAACTTATCCCCTAAAGACAGAATATTATTTAAGTTATTTGTCCAAGCAAAATTTAGGTACCGACATAAATAAACAAAAGAAGAGCATTGAGGAAAATATTATTCCCAAAAAGGAGAACAAACATATACTCTTTCCATTTCAAACTACTTGTCTTTCTTGGATATTACACTTAGATTAAAAAATATATTTAATAACTTTAATTATAGAATTAATTACCAAAAAAATCACCATACTTTAACAATTATATCTCTGTTTATACATTTTAACGAAAATAATGTTCTAACATATATAGCATCCAACGGAAAAAAATTGTATTTTTAAGAGACAAGTCAGCATATCCACTATAAAACAGACCGTTTTGGATTAAGATATTTTCTATTTTTTCTTGCACAGTGATCTACTGATCTTCTTCCTCCCCCCACCCTCGAATCCCCTTTTTTCTTACTCGAACATTTAATTTTCTCCCTCCTTTTGCTTTCATTTCCCTCCATTTTTATTCTCTTATGTTCTTAATTCTTATGTTCTCTTAAGTCTTCTTTTTCTATCCAGCTGAATTCTTCTGTTTCCTTCCACCATCCCAAACCCCACAATCTTTCTCCAATTCTTATGTTCTCTTAAGTCTTCTTCTTCTTCTTAGGCTCTCTTTTATCATCAAAGTTCATGGTGGTTTTCCAATGATTATCTGTGTGTATCTTGAAAAAGCATATTCGTTTTTGGGAAAGTTTCTCCCATGGAAAAGCTTAGGAAGAGAATTGGTAATTCAATTGTGCTTAGTATCAGCAACTACAAGTGCTTTCTTCACTAATTATACTCCTAGTGGGTAATGAGACTTGGTGAGGTGGTGGTCTTATCGGATGGAAGAACCTCACCGGAGTTAGGTCTTTTATCCGAAGGAAGGATTTGAAGGTCTGGAACAATTTCTAGGGATTTCGAGCTAGGACGAAGATGACTATGCAAAACAGTGTGTTTTGGCTCGGGTTGTTGACAAGATAATTTCTTGTTGATTCAATTTTTTATTAAAAAATTGTGTCCAATGTCTACGTCAGCGTTTTAGCTGAATTTTCACACTCAATGTTACATATGTTTTAACAATTAGAATGTCGTTATTATTTTCGATAAAATCTGTAGTTGGGAAATATAATTGTGAAAGTGTTTCAAATTCATAATTTCTTTGGTAAATAAACCCTAATTATAGGGAAAAAGAATTGAACAAGACTAAATTATGTATGTATAGATATATTCAAAATTGGAAAAAAGTATAAGATTTATAAAATTATTAAAATAGGAAAAAAAATTAATGTTGCATTGTATATAATGACAATTACTTGAAATTTTTTTAATTAAAAAAAGAGAGTTAATTTGAAATAGAAGAAGGAATTTCAACATGAATTTTCTTTAACCGTAAAAAACTACTTTCTCATTTGGGATTTGGACATAAACCCATCGTTCTATAAGGTAATTTAAAATTTTATCCCATATAACTATTATATAAAAAAATGGGTATGACCAAAAAATTTTTCCACTAATACAACAAAATTTTTCTTCCTTCATTTCTCCCTTTTCCTCTATTTTTTCTTTTTTTTTTTTTTCTCTGGACATCATAACTAACTCTATTTATCACCCAAACAGCCTCCGACCATTATGACATTCAAACTATAATTAGTTTTCTATCTTTTTATTACTCTACTGACATTAGTTTTTTCAAAATCTATCAGATTTGAGATATCGGCAAGAAGAAAATTGTGCATTAGGGATATCTTTTAATTTATCTTATTTTCTAACTTTCTTTCTTAAATCTAACATCGAAAATGAACTCAGAAAGTCAAAAAATCTTGGATTGGATAATTTGAGTTTCGAGAACTATCATTTGAGGGCTGATTGGAAAATAAAAAATCACGTTTTAGGACTACCCTCTCTAGTTTTCTTATTTCCCAGTTTCCTTTTTCAAATTTAACATTGGAAATGAACTCGTATGATTGAAAATTTTTGGACTGGATAGTTTGAGTTTCAAGAACTACCGTTTAAGAGCTTATTGGGAACAATTCCTTCACTATTGTAGATATAACATATATATAGCTAACATATACTATTTTATGCAAATATAAATTCAAATTGCAACATCTTTTATAACTTGGTTATACGTATATTTTATATATATATATATATATATATTATATGTATTGATATATTTAATCCATATATAGGCGATATATAACATACATATAACACAGTTGTCTTATTATTATTTGGAAATCGATTGTTCAAATGTACACAATGCTAGAATAACTTAGATCTAATAAAAGTGAAAAATTAAAATAAATATTTTTTTAAATTAATTAAGTAAAATCGATAGTCGATCGTAAGAATATAATTTTTGCTCCATTGTTGAAATAATTTGAGAAAATAAAATTTAAGTACGAATTAAATTGAAAACAGAAAAATGTGAGTAATAAAATATAATTATGGAGGAAATTAGCATTAAATAAGATATAATTAAATAAAATTTAAAATTTATTCAAATACACATGTAAGCCACCACTTATCCAACCATCCAACCATGCTCACAAATGTCATCATAATCTTATATTAAAAAAAAAAAAACATCAATAGAGATGGACACACTTTCATTTTTTCCATAATTAAGTTCTTGCACTGTTTTTCATTTCAACCAAGTCTTATCCCTTTCTTCTACCAAAAACCCATCCCACCTCTTCCATTCTTCTTTTATTTCCTCGCTCATTTTCTACAGTTAAATAAGATAAACTTTCTTTTAAAGCCATTTCTTTGCCACTATTTGAAATCGGAGATGCAACCCCCTGTGACCAGAGTCTCTGAAATCGGCATCAAGTCCCGGTGAAGCATTTTCGTGTCATTTTGAAGCTCGGCCATCTCCAAGTCCATATCCAAGCAATAACTCACTGGAAGCTTTCTGTTTGTGCAAAAACTGACCAATTAGCTTCTAAGGTGAATCTCTCATGACGTTGATGAGGCTCCACTTCTATTCTTCCTCTCTGCAACCCTATTTTTAACGAAATCACACCATGCACTACATTTCTCATAGTTTGATCAAATAATAAATCAGATAAAGGTTTTTGGAAATGCGAAAGGGATGAAAGTCAAATTCAAAAACACGTTGGTCATTTTATGAAATGAAGCTATTTAAAGAAAAATTCCTAAAAAAGTCTCATTTTCATTAAATTTCCTGTTACAAAACAATTTTTGTCCTCTCAAGTGTCGTTTAATCTGTTAGATTAAATACTTAGTATTTAATTTTAAATTTGAGATAAAATATTTTATTCTCTTAACAAGTGTCGTTTAATCAGTTAGATTAAATACTTAGTATTTAATTTTAAATTTGATATAAAATATTTTAATCTCTTAATGAATCTTTCATATACAAATTGAAATTTATCTGCATTTTAACAGTTATTAGCACATTTTAAAAAAAAACCCTGTTGTTAGCACGTTTTATGGTTTATACAAACAAAGTTAGCATCAATTATTGATAAAAACTGTAAAGATTGAGTCAAACTCTTGTTTTATTATTATTATTATAAATCACATATATACTCACTTTTTATATAGTCTAATACTGTTTGAATTTAGTCATAATTAAGATTTTTTTTATCTTCCAAAAATATATTGTGTGGAGTTTAAATATGATAGCTTTTTTTCAGAGCATGTCCAATAACGCTTTTTATTTTAAAGAGCATATTTAATAGAATAAAGAATATTTTAAAGTATTTTTAAATACAAAAAGAAATATTTTTTTCAAGTAAAATAGACTCTTTATATTTTATATATTCTTTATTTTACTTTATTCTATACAGATATACCGGTGTCAAATGCATTTGAGAATCTTCGTACGGACTTGGGATTAATAATGGCTGCGGAAGTAGCACCTGTATGTGTGGTAGAGACTGATGAACTAGCTTGATCAATTGGTAGAGAAGGTAATTGCAGACACACAAATTGAGAATGTACCCAATAATGATTCGGCAATACCTAGTGGTGTAGCAATCATGGATAAAGAAAATACAACCTATATGCATCATGAGGACAATATGCCAGTGGACCAAAGTAATGTTGTGAAGGACAACAAGCCCCAAGAAACCTCCAAACATGTGGTACAAGATGATCCAGTTCATAGTGCAACTAATGACGTTAACGCTCATGACATTGATCATGGAGAAGAGGGGATGAGAGGTGGTCCGGAACAGGAAGAGCAATTGGCTACCGCTACACCATCTAAAAAACTGTCATGGGCTGACCAAGTAGAGGAAGATGAAGGTGAATGGCAAACAATGACCAGTAAAAAATAGTCACCAAAGCAACGGAATAACCACAAAGTTACTCTCTCTAAAAGGGTAACAAGACACCCTGAAAGATTGAATTTATGAAGTTCTTCTTCTGAAATTGTCATGGGTTTGGTAATACAGGAACTTAAACGACTTTTTAATTTTTAGTCATCTTTATAAACCTGAGTTGGTTTATTTAGTGGAGCCTATGATTGGCATTGAGTCTATTCCTTGTCATTATTGGAATTCGCTAGGTCTTAAATTTGTTGCTCAAAATGTGCGACCTCTCCCATGTATTTGGGTTTTGGCTCATAGATCAGTGTCTGCTTTTTCTTGGCAACATATTCATGATCAATATGTTAGCTTGGTCTTTGAATTCTCTAATAAAAAACATTGCATACGTTTTCTTTATGGTAGTGTGTGGGCTAATCGAAGGAGAGAGCTGTGGAAAAGTTAGAAGAATTTATGGTGCTTTATTCCATCATCTTGGATTGCTTTGGGTGATTTTAATTCAGTCCTTGGTGCTCATGAGAAAACTGGAAGATCACCAACAAGCCAACCTTGTCGTGATTTGAAAGCATTTATGGAATCGTGTGAATTAATGAATATTCCTTCCAAAGGAGCTACTTATACATGGTGTAATAGGAGATATGGAGCAGCTAGAGTTGAGAGTGTGCTTGATAGAGCCATGGCTGCCAACAAATTCTTTGATTCTTGGGAAGCAATCAGCTGTACACGACTGGCGAGACATTTTTTTGATCATACTCCTTTGCTTATTAGCTGTATAAATCGGACTTGCAACATTATTTCCATATTTAAATTTCATGCTATGTGGTTAATAGATGAAAGGCTTTGTGGGGGTAGTGGTGACGAATTGGACCAGCGATAACATGGGCTAACCCCTCATGGCAGCGCTCATAGCTAAGTTTAGACATCTCAGGATGATTTTACGACATTGGAATAAAAATGTCTTCTGCCAGGTGCAAGAAAATATTAATATAGCTCAAGCCATGCTAAGTGATGTTTAAA
Source organism: Balakata baccata (assembly GCA_949630135.1). Taxonomy (NCBI): domain Eukaryota; kingdom Viridiplantae; phylum Streptophyta; class Magnoliopsida; order Malpighiales; family Euphorbiaceae; genus Balakata; species Balakata baccata. The sequence continues at coordinate 15,446 of CATIWF010125670.1, forward strand.
ATCAAATTTCCATTCAAGGATCAACGGAAGAGCTGGACGACAAGGAGTTGGATGTGCACTCTAAGCTGAGCTTGCATTTGCATCAAGAGGAGATTCTCTACAAAGAAAAATGCCGAGTTAAATGGTTGATGGCAGGCGATCGAAACACATCCTTTTTTCAGGGACTTCATGCCCTAAGGAAGTCGTTGCAAGGTATCACTGCTCTGAAAATTAATGATTTAATCTTTGCTGATAAGCAGACTATTGAGAACCATATGCTGGAATATTACAAAGAGCTGTTCAAAACTGACCGCATGGTAAGGTCCAATTTGGAAGTGATTAAACAAGTTATTCCCTTCATGGTAACAGATGAAGATAATCTTAACTTGCTTCGTGTCTCGAACAATGATGAAATTAAAGCCACAATATTTCATATGGATCCGCATAGTGCCCCTGGACCTGATGGGTTTTCTGGTTGTTTTTATAAAGCTTTTTGGGATATCATAGGCGGCAACGTGTGCAATGCAGAGCGGCATTTTTTCCATACTGGTATGGTTACGCCTGGTTTTAATTCGAGTGTTATGATTTTGTTGCCCAGAGTTCCTGAAACAATTATTGTGGATCAGTTTCGGCCAATTACAATGAATAATTTCAGTTTCAAGGTGATAACTAAAATTCGAGCGATAGGCTTTCAGTTGTTGCCGTAAAGATTATTTTTGGCAATCAATACGGCTTTATTAAAGGTTGGAATATTTCGCATTGCATAGCTTTGGCTTCAGAGGGCGTTAATACTCTTGGCAAGAAGAGCTATGGTGGGAATATGGCTTTAAAAATTGATATCTGGAAGGCATTTGATACGCTAGATTGAAACTTTATTCGGGATGTTATGGAGGCTTTTGGTTTTTCTTTGCAAATTCAGGATTGGCTTTTAGAAATATTCTTGTCAGCCCGGCTATCCATTATGGTTAATGGAAATATGAAAGGTTATTTCTCTTGTTCTAGAGGAGTTTTCGTCAGGGTGATCCATTATCTCCTATTCTTTTTTGCCTTGCTGAAGACTTCTTAAGCAGATGGTTGACAAAGCTGTCTTATTCTGGTGAACTAGATCCAATGACTTATTCAAAGGGAGTATCTTTTCCAACTCATTCTTTATTTGCCGATGATGTGCTCATTTTTGCGAAAGCAACAATCAAGAACATTCAAACAGTTTCTCATATGTTTAATGCTTATGGTGCTATGTCAGGTCAGAGGGTTAATTGGCACAAATCTAGTATCTTCTTTGGATCCATTGCTCTAAGAAGGATGTAGCGTTTAAAAGATATTTTGGGTAGTAAAGTCGGCCAGCTACCTTTTACTTATCTTGGGGTGCCTTTGTTTGTCGGATCGCCGAAGAAAAAGTGGCTGCAACCCATTGCGGATAGAATCATTAGCAAGTTCAAAACTTTGAAGGGTACCAGTCTATCCATGGTAGGAAGACTCACGTTAATTAACTCGGTCATTTTAAGCTCTTTCATTCACTCATTCAAAGTTTATAAATAGCCAAGGGCCTTAATATCAAAGATGGAAAAGTGTATAAGGAATTTTCTTTGGACTGGTAATACAGAGATTAAAAAGCTTGTAAAGGTTCCATGGAAATTTTGTTGTTTGCCAAAGAAACTTGGAGGCATCGGTATTAAAAATCTTGAAGAGCTGAACTATGCAATGTTATGTAAAGTTACCTAGACTCTAATAGTTGATCGTAAATGCTCTCTCAGTTTATTACGAGCGCATTTTCTAAATGACGCAGGCATTCAAAAGCCAACACCTCTGACTTCTAGTATTTGGAGTTCTATTAAGAATTGTTTTAATGATCTGAAATCATCCATTCAGTTGGCCGGAATTCTAATCTCAATTTTTGGACTGACGAGTGGTTACAGCCCACAGTTGCATCTAGGATGCACATTGCAATTGCAAATCAGTCTTCTTTAACAGCAAAAGTGACAGATTTTCTTGATAGTAGCATTTGGACCTCACCTTCAATCATTCCTGCAAATGTTCAAGATGAAATTCGAAGGGTGGAAATTCTTTATGAGGATGAGGATGTTTGTGCTTGGAAACTAGCAAGTGATGGGAAACTTAAGGTTAGTTTTTTGATGCAGCAATGATTAAATGTTATTCCATAGCATGTTGACGGTATTTATCAATTTTATTGGAAGGATTTTTTGCCCCCTTTGCGATCTATTTTGGTTTGGCGAGTTGCCAGAGGTTATCTACCATCTCATGACATGTTGCAGAAAAAAAGATTCTTTATAGTTTCCAGGTATAGTTTCTGTCATTCGAGTGAGGAAACTATAGACCATTTGTTTGTTTCTTGCTGCTATGCTCAGGAGATATGGAAATCTATAGTAAAGGTTTTTCAGCGGAGTCTTCCATTGCATGGCATTTTGATTGATTTGTTGCATAAAGCTTCCAGGGTTGAGATGAGCTCTCAACTTTGAGATTTTTCGTTGTCAGCCATTGTACATGCAATTTCGGTCATTTGGCATTCGCGAAACTCAATAATTTTTGAAGAAGCCAATGTAACCATCTACTCATTGTTGAGAAGTATACGTCATCTAGTAAAGGAGGGTGATTACTTTAAAACAGGGATAATGCATAACTCTATAGAGGAATTGCAGACATTGCGTATCTTACGAGTGCAAGGATGCCCGTCTAAGGCTCCAAAAATTGATAGTGTCATATGGCGATCTCCATCGCCAAGCTGGATTAAGCTCAACACTGATGGGTCATCCTATGGGGCGCCCGGAGTTTCAGGAGTTGAGGGTATTTTCCGAAATAGCTGAGGTTACTGTGTTGGTGCCTTTGCAATCCATTTGGGGGTTACCTTTGCTTATGTTGCAAAGCTCAAGGCTGCAATTTATGATATAATAAAAGCATGGGAGAAGGGATGGAGCAATGTGTGGATCGAATGTGATTCTATGTATGTGGTTAATATTTTCAAAAGTAAACAGCAGGTAGTGCCATGGAGTCTTAGGCATCTATGGTCTACATGTTGCATGCTAATGAAGGATATAGCAGTAGTGTGTTCCCACATTTTCCGCGAAGGGAATATGTCGGCAGATAAAATAGTGAAGTATGGAACAACAGCACAGACGGATATTTGGTGGAGCCAAGTTCCAGATTTTTGTCCGTCTTCTTTATGAGGATTTTAGAAACAGTGAGTGTTTCCGTTTTTTCTAAGCTATTTTGCATGGCTTTTGTTTTAGACTTTCGTTGTATTTTCTTTCCTTTTAATAATATTTTGAGCCAAGTAAATGATAATTAACCTTAAGATTGTGCTAATCTAGTTAGAATGACTAAACGCATTCCTCATATTTGTCCTCAATTTTTTAAAAAATTTTTTAGACAAGTGAGAAATTGTTATACCATGGACTTGAATCCATATAGCTGCATGAGTCAAATACCCATTCGAACATGTGACGGCATAAAAAAGCTTCATTTTTCACTAAACGGCATTAAATAGCTTTAGATTCATTGTTTAATAACGGCATATTCATTATTTAACAAACGGCATGTTTATTGCTAAATAATTATAGGTTTATTATTTAACAAATATAAATTCATTATTTAATAATTATAGGTTTATTACTTAACAACTGAAAGTAAATGACTGTATGTTCATTATTTAATAACTGTATGTTTATTATTTAATAATTGTAGGTTCAAATAATTGTAGTTCATTATTTAATTAACAATTCTAGATTTATTATTAAATAATTGTAGGTTCATTATTTAACAATTGTAATTCATTATTTAACTATAGATTTACTACTAAATAACTGTAGATTTATTATTTAATAACTGTATATTTATTAACATATGTTCATGATTTAACAACTGAATTTGATTTGAATTCTCGCAAATCAAATTCTCACAAAATTATCTTATCAACTGAAAATGTGTTCGTCCATTTATAATCGACATAGAGAATCACAGAAAAATAAATAAAACAGAATTAAAAAAAAAAGAAATCAAATACAAGAAGAAGAAAAAAAATAGAAGAAAAAACAACGTTAACTTCGATAAATTAAAAAAAATGCATAGCAACATTTACTCAAATGCATATAATAATTTGCCACATGTGAGAATAGTAAAAGTAATGTATCAGAGTGGTGGGGAGCCCAAATTTTATTCGGAGTTTCTCTTACTGGGCCAATTTTATTTTCATTTTCGGAAGTTTCCCCTGGGTTTACTTCATCTTCTTCTTATCGAGATTTACAAAGAAGTCTTTGAATTAGCTTCTGATTACTAGCACAAATATTTACAATATGAGTTGGTAAATTTTTTTTGATTAATCAAATGTTTGAATTCAAACTTTGAATATACAGTTAATTTAAAATTTTTGAAAGAATATTTTGCTACATTTAGAAATCTAACCGATAATCTTCTGATATCATATTAAAAACTAAAAAAATATTTACAATATACCTTACAATTTTAGTCTTCTCATACCAAAATCATTTCTCGTCCATCTTTGGAAAAGGAAACTGACATATTCTTCCCACTATTTCTACATCTAGAAACTCTAGTCCAAACAAAAAAGTTGCGGCAAATGGTCTGGCCATTAGCAGAATCATTTTTGGTGCATATCTGATTCTTGCAGTTGTTTAAATTTATCATTTTACTTCTATTTTTTAGTCTACTTTATCATTCAAAGTTGATTTTTTGATTCATATTGTCTCCAATAAAATTTGTAAAAATATGCATGCGGCTTATTGATGCTGACACAATACTACTGACTAAGTTAAATATTTTTTATTGTTACGTCAACATTATAGGCTACATGCAAGTTTTTACAAACAAAAGAGAGAACAATATAAACTAAAAATCAATTGCGGATAGCAAAACCGAACCAAAAAAAAAAGTTCTAAAAAGGAAAATGGTAAATTTAAACAATTGAAAGGGGCATAATATATCTTATATGCCATCATTTTTCTTTAAATTCTCTTTCTTAAATCTTAAATTAATATTTTTCTTATACTCTAAATTTATTGAATTTATTTTTCACACTTCAATTATCGAATTTAATTATTTCTTCAAAAATCTTTTACTCTAATTCTTGAATTCAAATTTTCTTGGTAGTTCAGTTGTTGAATTTAAAATTTGTGTTCCATTTCTCAATTCTTCAAAAATTGACAAGTGGTTTATTAATCTTGATATTGAGAATGAAGATTATTTAGATTTTTTCTTTCTCATGCTATAAAATCCAAAAATAAGTTAAATAATTAAAAAAAAAGATTATTTTTACACCTTTATATATATATATATATTTGAAAAAGAACTTTCAGACAAAAATGTACATATAGTCCATGAACCAATGACAATCCGTGAATATGGTCCTTGAGAAGAGAAACCCAAAGAAGTAATCAAAAGTCCTTTTCAACCACATTTCACATTTAAATGACACATTTAAAAGCTTAATGGACACTTGCCATTCATGCCAGTATTTGGGACCATTTTCGGTATTATATACATCCCACATCACAATTCAATTAGAAATTTGATAGATTGGAGATCAACCACCATTCCCACACACTATCACCATCCCAATTTTTGTTTTTTGTCATCAGCTGTATTGGCTTTTTCATTGGAACCAAACTGCAATACATATAGACTTAAAAACAAGAAAATTACATTGAAAATTTTAAAAAAGAAAAAAGTACAAAATTTAATTCTTATACTTGATGCACACTAGTTGTGTGTTTGAGCTTAGACTTGCTCATCTTGTGACCCATTAGCCACTATTTTCTTCTCTTGCTTAGACTTTTCTGTACCCATTTCTACAGACTGAGTTGCTGCTTCTTTAGCCTCACCACCACCCTTATTCTTGTGGTAGATGAAGTACAAGATCAGCTGGATTGCCCCTAGCCCACACCCAAACCCATTTGGGACCTGCATTTTTATTGTTTATCATCATTATATCATAAATGGAAATTTTTATGCAAAAAAGTTGAAAATGGAGGAGAAATTTAACTTACAGATACGAAAGGATCATTTCCAAGTAGACCAAAGATAAACCAAGAAGTGCCACAAAGGAAAGCAAATAGTGACAAGAAAAATGGCATGTACTCCACACTCTTAGTTTTAATCACCAATCTCTGCATATAAATTACAAAAATCTCATAAATATCTATCCATATACATGTCACAATATTATTAAAACAGTATTAACAATCAACACATAATCCAACACATATTTTGTATCTCTCATTCCTTAGCGGAAAACAATGGTTTATACTCAAGAAAATAATTTAATATCCTTTTGACTGCCACAAAAATCTACTCTTGTTTTATTTCTTTCTGGTCCCAAAGGATTTCAACTTTAATCTTGCAATAAAGAATCATCTTGCAAATTGCAGCACAAGATGGCCAAGGACAGTGCCCATGTTTATCTAATTATAAATAGTATCATAATCTTAAGTAAGAAAATTCACTGACAAGAATATGCCTTTCAGGTAAAACAAATTCCATCATCAATTATCTAATCATGGAAGCAAATAGATCATTCGATTTCATACAAATACATCTTTCTTTTAAGAAAAAAGGTAATTGACCTTATTGGCTAACAATATAACAAAAGTGGTGAAGTAAATTAAAGGGGGAAAGGGAAAAAAAAAAAGAAGAGGGATTTAATTGACTTACCATAATGGAAAGAGGAGAGCCATACATAATGACAGAAAAAATGGAGGCAGCAAGGCCACAAAAGAGCCTCCTTGGATAACCATGAAGGGCAAACAGAGATACTAAGGCCACAATAGCAAAAACAGTAAGCACAAGTGCAAATAGGCCTGAGATTTTGCCCTTTTCCTTCTTTGGTGCATAGATGATGAATAGCACCACATATATGATTTCAATTCCTGCTCCGGTCCCATTAATTGTTGACACTAAAGTATTGTTCTTTGATACAAAAGGTAGACCATACCTGTCCATAAATTATTAAAGATTAATAAAATTCAGGATGATCTTATGTTTATGTATGATTGCTTCAAGAACAGAACAATTACATAGCAGAAATTTGAAAAGAGGATCTTGAAAACAATCAATTGTGATAGATTATTTGAAAGGTTGACTTTCTTCCAAGATTAGCCTTATGTAGAAAGTAAAAAAAAGAAATCACAAGAAAGCTTAAATAGTAAAGTTTGGATTTGGAGGGTACAAAGGAAAAGTGAAAAGGATAGAGCTGGTTGATGAAACGAGAAACATACCAGGCAGAAAGAAGACAGTTGAGCAAAGTCATCACGTATGGTATACCTGAAAACTGCTCTGTTGATTTACTCAATATGATTCGCCTGAATGTGATCCTGTCGGGAATTTGTAATCCATAATTTCAAGCTTATAACGCATTAAAAGATTGGAAATTCCAATTTGTACGAATAAAACATCAAGAAATTAAAATCCAGAAAAGTTATAGAAAATAGAGATCTTTACGTAGGAGCCAGAAAGAGGAACAGAGCAGTAACATTTCCTGTAAAAGAGAAGAAAACAATTAACCAAACAACAAAATCAAGAAACATAACAGCAAGAACAAGAAGAACAAAAATCCACCAAAAACGCCAAACAAGGAGTGAAGAACGTGGTTAACGCCCATTATGTTTCAAGTCTCAACCTTGAAATCCTTAAAAAGAAATCAAGAACAGAGGAAGGAAGACAAACCCAGATGAGAGAAGGAAATTTAAGTAGGGGAAAGAAGAAGAAAAAGAAGCAAAAAAGATGACGGTGCAGAAATCAAAGAAGAAGATGTGGTGAGCAAATGGCAAAGAAATGAGAGTAGAATAAGGAAGAGGGGAAGAGGCAATTGGGTTATATAGAAAGGATAATGCCCGCTCTGCATTTGGCGGTAAAGTTTGAGTTAAATTCATTCTTATCCAAACTCTCTGTCTTTCTCTGTGCTTTTCAACTTTGGTGATTTGATTCTCTGTCTACGAACTGAGAATTTACAGACTTTTTTTTTATAATCAATATTCAAGGCTAACAGACATTAATGGCTAGTAGCAGTACGTACGCAGCATTCCCCCCTATGAGGTGAGACTGGGGTAAAATATTTTTTTTTTTTAAATTACCAAAATTTTAATTTTTATTAAAGTAGTACCATTTTTTTTAATTAATTGATACTCAAATTTTTATTAAAATTATTTGCTGATGATAGCTTAAACACAATTTCGAATTATTTTTTATTAGCTAATAAAAATAATTACTTAAATTTCAAATATTAAAATTACTTATGTGTTTCAAGTTAACAAGCTTAAAAATATTTTCTTATTCTTCAATATTTTTTCTATATTTTTATTAAAATTTTAGTACTAATTTAATAAAAATATTTCAAAAATATTTTAAATTAGTACAATTTCAAAATTGTGTTTAAGTTTCAGATGGAAATAATATTTTTTCTATATGTCATTTTATTATTAATTTAATTTATATATAAAAAATTGTGGACCACAATAATTATTCACTACATTTTGCTTTTTTGTTTGTCTCTTATTTTAATATATAATAATTGTGTAAAAACAAAATACTACTGATAATATAGTAACATTGAATTTGTCTGTGAATTCTCTGCGTTTTAAAGCCATATGTCAAAATCCAAAAAATAATTATGTCATTATAAGAAAATTTATATTAATATAATATGTAAGTTTTAATTTATTGATTCGTACCGTAAGTTTTTGAGTTTAAATATCCAATTTGATTCCTTGTATAAAATAAAGATATATGAGAGGAGAAATAATATAAGACAAGAATATATATATATATATCTAAAAATAGTTAATTAAGAAACAATCAATTATTGAGAAAATTAGGGAAAGGATGAGAATCATGAAACAAATAAGTAATTTAAGAATTCGATCGGGGCACATGGCATGCATGAGATCACATATGAATCAAACAAACCCGTCAGAAAAAGTTTAAATAAAAAAGAAAAGAATTTTAATTTTCTAATTATAATAAACAAATAAAATTTTTCCCCAAGGATTATGGATTATGATCAGAAAGCAAAATAATTCATGGAAAAACGTGGCTTGAAATGCAAGAATTGGGAGATTCTTTTGGTTTCCATTGTCTGTATCCAAATTCTCTCATCTCAAAAACCTTAATCAATTAGCTCCACAATATTAATTGAATTTTGTATTAAATTAAAAAGAGAATTTGGAGACTGTCCAATCTTTGCTGTAAATAGACTGAAAAAAATTTGTAATATTTTTTGTTTGATTGAAATTTTAATGTAAAAAATGGAAAGAGACATAACATGCATGCATATGAACATGTAACTTCTTTTGGGAAATTTTTTTGCTATATATATTATATTTTATTATACAAATTGAATATATATATATATATATATTAAAACTAATTACTGATTGGCTTAAATTATTTTATAGCAATATTGAATCTATAATTATTAAATCTATACAATTTTAATATAAATTAATTATTAAAGATTGTTAAGTACACATAATCAGAAGTTATATATAAAGGATATTTCGTGTTGGATGTGAAGAATTAGAGTCAACATACATCCCTTTTTTCTGACGAACAAATTGACTCATGCCCTTTCGAAACTATGAGCTCATACTTAAATTTTTTTTTTGCTATATATATTATACTTTATTATACAAATTGAACATGTATTTTAATATATATATATATATATATAATGAATTGTATATAACATTAATTGAACTAAAAGCAAAAAAATTGTTTTCATAAAAAAGCAAAAAAAAAAAAAACTAAAAACTTGGCCTATGGAAATGTGCGTGGCATGGTCCTCCATAATGTTAAAAAACTACAGATACGACAATCAGGAAAACCGCACTTCACTGCAGGCTGGTTTTATTGGAGTGACAATCTGCGGAGTGCGATTAGATTTCACTTTCTTCATTTCTGTTGAATACATAAATTTATATTCCGTCCCGCCTTAAATGAAGTAGGATATTTCTGTGTTTTAGTTTAATTATATTTGATATATTTATTTAAATTATTAATTTTATTGGCATTAAAATAAATCTAAAATAAGAGTAAAAAATTATAAAAGATTAAATTTTTTAATTTTTAATATTCTATAATTTATATTTAATTAATGAAAATGATAATATTAATTAATCTATAATTAACTAGTAAAGTGAATATTCACAATAAAAAAATTTCAACCTATATTATAACCACTATATCTAAAAATTTTAAATAATTATTTATATTATTTTTAAAGTCAAAATAATTCAAAAGATAAAAAGTTAATATTTTTATACAATTGTAATGATTGCATATAATAATTATAAGAATCATCTTAGACTAATAATGAATATATTGATAATTACGATTTCAATGGTAAACACCATTTATAAAATTTAACAATAATATATATATATATATATATATATGGGGTGAGGTACATAAATTTCGTCTTTGTCCTATTTCTGCTAAATATTATTTCAGATTTTTCTATAACTCACCTCGACCCCGTGAAAAATCAATTCATCTCATTCAAATCAGTACGGGGCAAAGACCCATGAGTCCATAATGAATTGTCATTCCTATGATTTTACTCACAAAACAATTTTTAAAAGTTATGGTTTCTTATTCGAATGAATTATGAGGTCTATAATATACCAATCAAAGTTCTAATATCAAAATCTATTGGAACTTCAAATTTTAAAAAAAAAAAATTAGGAGTCATTATATTGTAGTTTTTTGTGTTTCATGTTATTTTATATTAAGAAAAATGAATAGACTATAAATATGTAAAATATAATATTATAGATATAAATATACATTCTATATACAAATGTGTATCATATATGTTCTAATTTAATAGTTCACTCTTATATAATTTAAAAGAAAATAATTTATGCAATTGCAGTATTGTACTACAGTTACCATCAAACCAAATTATATATATATATATATAATAAATTATATATTTATGATCGATGTTAATCAAATTATAAGAAATATACTAATGAATGAGAAAAAGAAAACAAAATATATTTTTATATTCCAGAGGTAAATCACTTATAATACACTTAAGTTTATTTGGCAAAACATATATTAGTGTATATTTAATTTTTTTTTTTAGCACGAAGCAGTCAAGTCAAATTTTGAGAACAAAATTTATTAAAGGAAGCAAAATGCCATATTTATTAATTTTGGTATTGATTTGCGTGAACATAACATTATGCTAAATTTGAGAGTATCTAAATTGATAAAAAATAATTATTATAAAAAAGAATTTAATTGAGGGTAAAATTGAATTAAATTAAAAGCTTTTAAATAAAATTAAAATAAAATAATGACGTTGAAAATAAAATTAGAAAAAAAATAAAAATTAATTTATGGAGTAAATTTAAAAAGTGAAAAAAAAAAGAGAGTCAAATGAAAAAGGGAATTTACATTATAAAAAGTAAAAAAAATGATAATTAAAAAAAAAAAAAAGAAAAAGTTAAATGAAATGGAAACAACAATCCT
>CATIWF010125695.1:0-17943 GCA_949630135.1 Balakata baccata
CTTTCTATCATTTAACATGTCATTTCATGCTTTCAAATTTTATAATATTACCTTACTTAACAAATGAGCATGCTCAACACTATTTAAGCACATAATTTATCATTTACAAACATGTAATACATTTAAGAGGTAAATAACAATGCAAATATGTACAAACCTCTATTAGGAGTTTGACCAAAAACTAAGGAGCTATCTACTCTCCTCAATGATCTTCTCCCTCTTCTCTTTGTTTTCCTATCACAATTATAACAATATATCAAAAATGTAACAAAAATGAAGAACTAACCCATGCTTCCCAAACTATGGTTATTATGCATGTTTTCAACTCAATTTCATGGTATCATGCTCCTAATATCTTCAAATAACACAAATATAGACAAACCCCAACACCATTCATCTTCCATAACTCCTCTTCCATGGCTCTTCACCCAAACATCACAAATGTCTTCATATAACTTCATAAACATGTCAAAGAGAGAAAGTTATTGTATTTTTTTTACCTCTTAATGGTAGAAAACATCATTGATCATGCAAAAAAACCATGGTCTCCTTTGCACCAACTTTGTCTCTCCTCCAACTCCTCACTTATGTTGGTAATTTCATCAAATCTTGCTTTAATCTTGGTTTCTATATTAGTTTGGTGTTTAATCACTCATATAAAGTTTTTGGGTGTCCATGATATGTTCTTGAGGGTCAGAAATGTGGTTAAAAATGGTGATAAGAATGTGTAAAAGTCTTTTATATAGACCTTTCATAGTCATGAACTTTTTTCTTCACGATCATGAAGGTTTACTATAGCAACCGCCTCAAAAAAGTCAAAATTTTATCCAAGACTCGACTATTATGGCCATGAAGCCCTTGTGTCATGGTCCTGACATATGCATTTTTCATATTTCTTTATTTGTTTCATCCATCTCTTCAAATCGAAACCAAAATTGACCAATATACCTCACATATACCTCATGTATACCCTCATATACCTCTAATACCCCTCTCATATATTCTCAAAACTAATCCATCTATTCATATACCATCCATATGGCATTTATTCATATTTTATAACTAAGCCCTAATTATTGGATATTACAATAAAATAATCTCAAATCAATTGTTCTTTAGAGATAACGAAAGATATGTTTAATTCCATTCCAATGTCTTCATATTGGAAAATAACTATATATTGCCAATAAACTTACTGAAAATATTATATAAGGTTGTGTGGTATTACCTAGATATAGTAATGCACTGATTGCCCTTAGATATGGTACTTCAGAAGTAAGAATTTCTTTTCTATCATTTCGAGATTGAAAATGATCATTTTTCACATCAAGTGACCTCACAACCATTGGTTTACTCAATGGATGTGTTTTATCCATGTAGAATCTTTTAATGACCTTTTCTATGTAAGCTAATTGATGCACTAAGATCTTGTTAGCTAAATGCTCAATTTGTAAACCAAGACAAAATTTTATTTTTTCAAGATCTTTTATTTCAAACTCATGCTTTAAATAATCAGCTGCCCTTGCAAACTCTTCAGGAGTTCCAATAATATTTAAACCATCAACATATAAAACAATAATAGCAAATCCATATTCTGATTTCTTCATGAAAACATATAGGCAGATAAGATCATTTTTATATTCTTCTTTAAACAAATATTTACTCAAACGATTGTACCACATTCACCGCGATTGTTTTAGGCCATATAATTATTGTTGTAACTTAATAGAATAAACATCCTGAGATTTTGTATTTTGTGAATCAGACATCTTAAATCCTTCAGGGATTTTTATATAAATATCTCTATCAAGATTACTATATAAATAGGTTGTAACAATATCCATAAGATGTATATCAAGTCCTTCATGTACTGCAAGACTTATAAGGCATCGAAAAGTTGTCGCATCCATCACAGGAGAATATGTTTATTCATAATTAATACCAGGAATTTGTGAAAATCTTTGTGCAATAAGTCTTGCTTTATATCTTCCAACTTCATTATTTTCATTTCTTTTTCGCATAAAGACCTATTTATATCTAATGGGTTTTACACCTTTAAGTGTTTTAACTATTGGCCCAAAAATTTCACGTTTATTAAGTGAATTTGATTCAGCCTATATTGCGCCTTTTCATTTCAGCCAATCACATCGATTTTAACATTCTTCAATTGTTTTTGGCTCTAGATCCTCATTTGCATCCATAATATCAATTGTTACATTATAAGCAAAGATGTCATTAACAACTATTTTCTCTCGATTCTATCTTTTTCTTGTAATGACATAAGTTATTGAAATCTCTTCATTATTATCATTTTCAGGTAACTAAATATCTTCTAGAGATTTATTTATTGTTATGTCAATAGATTCTTCAGGAGCTTCTGCTTCCTTAATTGAGTCATTTTGTTGACTAGTTCCTTTTCTTTTTCTATGAATTTTATCTTTGGAACCTATTGGTCTACCACGCTTTAGGCGTGCTTTAGACTAATTAGCTATAGCAAGTTGTCCTACAAGAACATCGATTATAGTAGGAGCATTTGCAGTTGGTATATATGATTCAATCACTCTTTTAAGGTCAATTAATGCATCAAGTAATTGACTTGCCAAATTTTATAAATATATGATTATTTGTACTTCTTGTTCACATTGATTAGTATGAGGATCTAGATGTGTTAAAGATGATGCATTTCATATAATTTCACGATCCAACTGCTTTGTTTCTCCTTCTAATGTTAGAAAAATGGTCTTATTAAAGTGACAATTTGCATACTGTGCTGTAAATAAATTATATGTCAACGGTTCAAGATACTTAATGATAGAAGGAGATTCAAATCCAATATATATTTCCAACCTTCTTTAAGGTCTCATGTCAGTGCGTTGTGGTGGAGAAATAAAAACATAAACCGCACATCCAAAAATTCATAAATGTGAAATATTTGGCTCCTGACCATAAGCCAATAGTAATGGAGAGAACTTGTGATATGATATTAGCCTAATGTGTATTAATGCTATTGCATGCAAAATAGCATATCCCTAAGCCGAGATAAGAAGTTTTATTCTCGTAAGTAATGATCTTGCTATTAATTGGAGATATTTAATAAATAATTCTGCTAAACTATTTTGTGTATGAACATAGACAACATGCCTTAAAATAATCATCCCAACTGATATACAATAATCAATAAAACTTTAAGATGTAAATTCACATGCATTATCAAGATGTATAGACTTAATTGAATAATTTGGAAATTGTTGCACGCAATTTAATTATTTAAGCAAGTAATCTCGCAAACTCTAGGTAGAGTTGATAATAAGCACACATATGATCATCGTGTAGATGTATCTATCATTACTATAAAATATTTAAATGGTCTACAAGGTAGATTGATGGGCCCATATATTACATTGAATTCTTTTCAGAAATACAGGGGATTTTAATCCAACATTTGATAATGAAGGTCGAATAATCAATTTGTCTTGAAAACAAGCAGCATATGAGAATTTATTGAATTGAAGAATCTTCTGGTTCTTTAAAAGATGACCATTTGAATTCTCAATTATTCTACACATCATAGTTGATCCGGGATTACCCAACCGATCATGCCAAACAGTAAAAAGATTTCTATCAATGAACTTCTAGTTCATTATTGCATGTATTTTAATTGCACTTATTATGATGTAATACAAACCAGAAGATAAAGCGGACAACCTTTCCAAAATTCGTTTTTCATTTGAGACTATTTATATGATATAAAAATATTCTACACCATTGTGATTATAAGTCTCAATATAATACCCATTATAACGTATATCTTTAAAACTTAACAGATTCTTTTTTGATTTAGTTGATAATAAACCATTATCAATCGTGAATTTCGTTTCATTATTTAAGAGAATATAAGTTCTTCCGAAACCTTATATCAAGTCTGTTAAACCTGATATTGTACTAATATTTGCTTTAATCATAATCAAATTAGAGAAATATTTTTTATCTCTAAATATAGTATGTGTCGTTACATTATTTGCTAAACATATATCTTCATCATTGTTATTGAAAGTTCTCGATGAGTGAGAAATATCCATATTTCATAAAAAAAAAAATTGCAATAAGTAATAAAAAAATATAATATACTACTTGATCACACAAATTTAAAAAGATAATCATGTTAAAATAATATAATCAAATAAATTAAAATATTATATTTAAGCACAAATAAATAAAAAAATTTTCATAAACTTTCTTTTATCATATTGATGTTTTATTTTTTTAATTTTGGGCATTTTCATGGATCAATATTCTCATTATCTTATTTAAAAAAATGTGCAATATCTAAGTGCGTCTTGCCCAATTATTTAAAAACAAATCATTATCTTGGTATGCAAAGTTTGTTTTTGCATACTTTATTTTCTCCTTCAAGTATTCTTGAATATAAATCAACTAAATTTTTTATGTATTTCAGGTACATATTCAAATTATTCTAAATATTTGGTGTACTTTAAATATATATCCAATTAACAAAATATTCAAATTATTCCAAAGAACAAAAGTTTATTTCACTGTGAAATAATCATATTTTAATCTCTTATTAAGATGATGATGAAATAAAATTTAGGTATTAGCCTTATTTTGATTATATTCCATATTTCCTTCTTTAATAGTATTACTAAGACTATTTACGTCTAGGTAAATTGTAGCATCCAATATTCATGACATATAATTTTTTACTAATGTCAAGAGCCATAAACTCTAATTTTGCAAGATTTGTCATTAATGCTATAACAACACCAAAATATTAACCAAATTAGAAAATAATAACATGTACATCTAATCATTTAATATACTATGATTGTATTTATATCGAAAATGTAAATATTATGATTCGTATAAATAAACCAATTATAATATGAATACAATAACCTATTATCACTAATAGAATAATTTATAATATTAAATAATATTCATATCTACTTATAAATAGACATGTTTAATGAGTATATATAAGTGATAATATGTTTGTAAGTCTTAAAAAATCAAATATTAATTAAATAATTGCATATTAAAATAAATAAGTGCATATTCAAGTAATCATAATATCTAGCTCAAATTCATAAATCATGCAACAGAAATTTTATTTTCATATCTCAAATTATTAATAATGAAAATTGTTGATATAATTATGCTCATATTTCAAATTATCAAATTTTGATAGAAATTTATATTAAGTCACAAAAAAAAAAACCAAAATATGAACATATGATTATCAACAACATACTAATTGCATGTGATAACATACATAATATATTTATATATTGTAATATATATGCGTATAATATAATTTCAACTAATAAGTCACTTAATAATTCTCATTTAATAAATACCAAATTTTTTTTCATTATAATTTGTTAGGTCTAATTATATATATTTAAAACACATTAATAAAAAATGAGAAAACATATTATAAGCACAAACAAAAATAAAATATTGTGCATAGATATATAAATATGGTATAAAATATATGTGAGACAAAAATATACAAATATAAATAGAGAAGCTTATACATATAAAACTTTATCATTATCATAGACACAAAATATAATAGAATTTGAAGATAAACAAAAAACCATTTTTTCATGTAATGATTTATCAAGTTTATTCACCATTATCAATTATGGTATAAGATAAAAATTATATATAAAACTTATCTTATTACCTCTTGGAGAGAATTCGTATTAATAACGTGTTATAAAAATAAATAAAAGTAACTAAGGAATGAAAAACAAAGTAAAAAGACAAAGGAAGAAGAGAATTAAGAATTGAAAGAATATCTTCACTTGTAAATTGTTCTTTCAATATGCCTCTATTTATAAGTATACAAGTGTAGAAAATTACATGATTTAATTGTAAAATTAAAACTACAATAATACCATGTAATTAAGCTAGAATTTGAAAGGACGCGGGTTATGAAATACATAAAGAGTATGAGAGTTATGGACATCAATTCAATATAATATTTACAATAATTTTGTCATTGTGTTTTTTTCAGATGGTCATGGACAACATAACATATTTATTGGACGCATCATTGAGGTGATAAAACCCTAACCAATATTACTAGATAATGGTGAAGAGATTCAAACTTAAAACTCATTTAATTATCATAAGTGAGAATACCAATTAAATCATCATTTGATTGTCTGAACAAAACATTTTTTTTATTGCTACATATACAAAATTTGGTATGTTAAATTTAAATAAGAAAAAAAAAATCATATTTCATATTAATAGGCTAGATAGAAGTATAAAATTAAAGAATGCTACATTAATTTCCTAGATATTTTTGGTGTGAGTTATTATTAATAATAAAACACAAAGATTATTGTAAGTGTTAATTTTTATAATAATGAATATATTTCTAGTGGATGAGTCATAAATATTTTGTAGATAGACATAAAAATTAGCCAAAATTTCTATAAAAAAAACTTGAATTTTTATATTTCTATTAAAAATAATATGTATGTTTAATTTTTTTTCAATTAAGTGAATGAGCTTTTAATATTTTATTAATTTAGACATTTTAACCAATTTAGTAGGAAAAATTGCTGGTATATCTGAAATTTCCGGCGAGCAATATGTGACGGCTCTAAATTTTCTTATTTTCTTGAAAATTTAGTTAGAATTTCAAAATATCAACTTTACAAAAAAAAAAACTCACTTGAGGTATGAATCAAGCCTTTTGGGCAAGATTTGAATGACCTAGCTACTAGTCATACCCAAAAGAAAAAATTGATTAGAGGCGGTTGTATTCTAATTTTTTTTTTTCATTATGACGCACAATAGGCCGTTGACTACACAATAAGTGAGAATACTAATCAAGTCACTTCTCAATTGGCTTCTAAGATTTTTTTTTTTTACTGTGTTCTTTTAGTATAAAAATGATAACATTTTATTTTGCTTTTAAAACATTGACGAATCAGCTGCTTAATCATTAAAGAAAATATGCTCATTGAAAAATTCATACATTTCAACAATTCTTTCTACCAAATTAGTTAAAATATCTAAATTTAATAAAATATTAAAAGTTTATTAGTTTAATTAAAAAAAATCAAATATATATTATCTTTGATACCACCGTTAAAATTCATATTTCTTTTAACAATTTGACCTAAAAATTATGCTAAATTTATTAATAAAAGCAAATATTTATTTCTTACTTAAGATCAACAAATTTTTATAATTGAAATGTTTGTGATTCACTTTGAGTTAATAATTTGGCTTGTTGAAAAGTGATGATAATTACATATGTTCACTTTTTCATCTTTATAGTAGAGAAGTTATCAATAGCGGATCCAAAAATTAAATTTAAGAGTGTCAAACTTAAATACATGCATTGTAAATTTAAAGTTTTATTCTATCTGTAATTAATAATATCAGTGGAAACTTACTTATTGAAGCATGAAATTTCGCGTTTTCAATGCTATGGGTAGGCTGATTACTAAAATCCAGAACAATTTCACAACACAAATACCTTTGAGATCACTTGATTACTTAGGAATATTGAGATTTTGCAGAGAAACAGCAAAAACTATGAAGGAGAAGTTATTTGCTATATTTTCATGTTTTGTCAAAAATGCGGTAGCAGAGGAGGTAGTTATTTTTTGTCAAAAAACTACCCATTATATGCTACATTCTTTCGCTTCCTAATAAATCGTTTAGCACATGTAGTATGAAAAATATGCTATGATAGATCAACTATTTACTTTTTTAAGATAAAAGAATGTATGTCTTACTCTTTATCATAAAACAAATAACATCATATGAATCTTAGTCTTGTCATTCTAAAAGCGTCAAACCAGAAATCTTTGTCTGCACATTCAACAATATTAAATAAGTTTCACACTCAGTTTCCTCTAAATGGACACATGAATGGTGGGAAAGTTATTCATGTCGATTCTTATACATAAAGAATCTCACATTGATCCTTATCAAGATGAC
The DNA here is from genome assembly GCA_949630135.1 of Balakata baccata. Taxonomy (NCBI): domain Eukaryota; kingdom Viridiplantae; phylum Streptophyta; class Magnoliopsida; order Malpighiales; family Euphorbiaceae; genus Balakata; species Balakata baccata. Next base: position 7,990 of record CATIWF010125695.1, read on the forward strand.
CTTTTAAATAATGTGATTAAAAACGCTCCTAATGCATCTTAGTCATCCAAACTATTTGATCTCATCTATACTCACTTAATAACACTAGAGGCGATTACTCATGTGAAAGAGTCAATCTACATCCATCTAAATACTTGATCGAATTGTACTAAATGACATATACAATATACTCATATAATTAACATTTGCAAACAAATGAATTAAATAAATGTCTTTGACTTCATTATAAATAAAAACAAGTGGTCTATCAATATTTGCAAATTGTTCACATTCTACATAAGCTAAGGAATTTCACATGTCTAATAAATGCATCCATAACTATTGGTTTAGTAAAAGGATCTACCACCATTTTATTCGTAGAAATGTGTTTTAGAACTACTTTCTTTTCTATGATCATATTTGTAACGCAGTGATATATAATTTAGATATGTTTGGTCCATGATATTTTGAATCCTTAGGATAGGCTAATGCAGCCATACTATCACAATTTATTATGATAGGTTCATATGCTATTTTAATGATTTCTAAGTGCTACAAAAACCTTCTCAACCAAATTGCCTCTTGTATAGCCGAGGAACACACTACGTATTCAATTTCCATTGTTGATAAAGCTATACAAGATTGCTTCTTACTTTTCAATGAAATTGCATAATCATTTAGCAAGAATGTATATCCAGAAGTCGATTTGTGTTGATCAAGATCACCTCCCCAATTAGCATCTATATAACTAATTAAGCGCAAATCTTTCCCTCGGTAACATAGAATATAGTCTGAAAATCCTTTTAGATATCTTAAAATCCATTTGACTACCATCCAGTGTTTTGAACCTGGATTATATTGAAATCTACTCACTAGCCCTATGGCGTAGTAAATGTCTAAATATATGCACATCATTGCATACATCATAATACCAATAGTGCTAGAGTACGGTACTTGGAACATTTGTTCTTGTTTATCAGATATCTAAAGACACATATCAAGACTAAGGCTCAATTTCCTTTCAACTGGGGTATCCATGGGTTTACTATCATGCATATGATAATGCTCCAACATTTTCTTAATATAGGTCTCCTGATATAAATCCAAAAGCCTTTTTTAGCGATCCTTAAGGATATTAACACCAAACACATAACTAACCTTACCTATATCTTTCATTTCAAAATTCAATGATAATTATTTCTTGGTAACATCAATTAATTTCTTATCATTTCCAGTTATCAATATGTCATCAAAATATAAGGATAGAATTATAAAACCACTATTTGAACTTTTAACATACATGCAATGATCTTCCTCTATCATCGTAAAACCATCCAAACATGGCTTGATAAAATTTGAGATTTCATTGTCTTGAAGCTTGCTTAAGACCATAAATGGATCTTCTGAATCTACAAACTTCATGCTCTTGTCCCTTAAGCTTAAAGCCTAAAAGTTGATTCATGTAGATCTTTTCATCTAGTTATCCATTGAGACAAGCAGTTCTAACGTCTATTAAATATAATTCTAAGTCCACTTATACCACAATAGCTAAAATGAGGCGAACTAACACAAAACTGACAACAGGTGATAATGTATCTTCAAAGTCTATTCCCTCTTATTATGTGTAACCTTTAGCTACTAGTCGAGATTTATATCGTTCAATCATCTCATCTGCCTTACGTTTAATTTTGAGAACCCACTTGTTCTCAATGGTCTTAAGACCTAGTAGTAAATCAACCAAATCTCAAGCTTAGTTAGATTTCATCGAATCCATTTCCTCTTTCATAGCTTTAATCCATTCTCTAGTTTTAAGACCAGAAAGATCTTGTTGTATTGTTTTAGGCTCTTCTTCATCTGGAGCAGTCGCGAAAGCTTTCCCTCCAATCTTAAATCAACGATAGAGAATTCTTTCACGATTACTACGTTGAGGTTGATATTGTTCATGATATTGCTCTTTAGGAATACAATTAGGCGACATATGACTCCCATTTGCTTCAAGAGGAATATGATATTCTATATTATCTTGCTTTGTGGGTGTTGAATCAACCATTCTAGCACTCCCACTAGTCTCAAGATCTTCCATTTCTTAAAGTTGAAAATCTCTATTTATCTCACCTCTTTCAGGAAAGTTCTCTTCTAAGAAAACATCTCGTAACTCAATTTATGTTACTCATCCATTTGTATCTTCTCCCAAAAATATATATCCTTTGGAGAATTTTGAGTATCTTATAAACATATATTTCTTCCCCTTCGGACTAAGTTTCCCATACTTATAAGAAGTGTTATGGATGTAAGTTGTGCAACCCTATGGGTGCATTTTACTTAAGTCAGGCTTTTCGTCTTTACATAACCTGTATGGGGTGCATAAAACAGTTTTAGATGACACTTGGTTAAGAATACAGGCCACAGTTACTATCATATCTCCCTAGAAGGAAATAGGCATTTTAACTTGTACCATTATTGATCTAACCATATCCAATAGGGTTCTATTCCTTCTTTCTACTACATAATTTTATTATAGAGTGGAAGGAACTGTTAGCTACCTAGCTATACCCTTATCATCAAAATAACTTTTAAATAAATAAAATAAATACTCATGTCCTCGATCAATCCTTAATGCTTTAATATTTGTATTTAATTAATTCTCAATCAAATTACTGTAGTGCATAAATCAATCTAGTGCTTTAGATTTATAGGAGATTAAATAAATATGATAGTATCTATTGAAATCATTTATAAATGTGATAAAATAGTGAGCTTCATGTCTTGCTCTTACATTTATTGGGCCTCAAATGTTAGAATGTATAAGCTATAAAGTAAATGTGCCTCTCTTAGCTTTGCCAAATGGTAATCTTGTTACTTTTCTAGCTAGACAATACTCACAAACAGATAAATTAATTTTCTCAATTGAATATAAAAGAATCATCTTTTACTAATCTTTTTAAGCGATCTTGCCTAATATGTCATAATCTAGCATGCCATTTAATATTATCATTTAATAAAACATTACTGAAATTTCCAACAATGAAAACAGAAGCATCCATAGTAATAGGAATAGTATCCAATACAATAAAACTATTCAACAAATATCCATAACCATAAAAAAAAATTATCCAACAGTATATTCTCACAATTGTTTTCAAAAACAACTTTAAAGCCAAGATCTAAGAGAACAAATACATAAACTAGATTTCATCGAACTTCAGGAGTGTAAAACACGTCATAGAGATAAAAAGTGCGGCCTTCCTGCATCACCAACTTGTAGGTGCCAATTCCAAGTAGATCCGCTGAAGCATTATTCCCTATTAGATACTCCAATTCCATTTTGGAATTCGACCAAACTTTATAGAGACATTTCAGTCTCTTGTTATATGATCGGTTGTGGCTAAGTCTACAGTAACTACTAGCATATAAATCAGAGGGATGAATTTGATTATACGATTCCTTTGGCTCAGGGCAATCACAAGCAAAGTGACTTGGCTTTCCATAATTGAAGCAATTCATGTTCTTGCCTTTCTTGTCGCCGTGTCTTCCATGCTCGCATTTCTTTCCACTAAAATTGGTTTTGTTGCCTCCCTTTCCTTGCTTATTTCCCTTACCCTTACCCTTCCATTTCTTTCATCCAGAGCTCAAAGCTTATTTTCCTTTAGACTCAGTCATATAAGCCTCTCTTGCAGGCTTATTAGTAAGAAGATAATCCTTCTCAAGCTCAAAATGACTGGCAACATTATCAAAATTCTTGATGTTATCATTATAGGTAAGGTTAACAAGCATTTGCTCCTAATTACTCGAAAGAGAGCAAATTACAGCTTGGACTTATTGCTCATTAGTCAACTCATTACTAACAGTCTTCAGCTCCTTTATCATGTTAGACATCATAGTGAGATGTTGCCTCATTGTATGATTAGGATTCTTCTTATAAGCATCAAACTTAAGAGTCAACTGATGCAACCCATTAGTCGAGGTTCTACCAAATTAACTGCCAAAGCTAAGCGATGTTTCTCAAAGCACAGCATCAAATCGTTTATCACACTACTCAACATCAATACACGAGCAACTCTGTCCTAGTGCTTATAGGCTTGATATGCCTCCATATCCTGCCTATGTTGAGCAGTGCTTCCATACTCAGGTTCAGTCATGGGTTGTGTGATCGTTTCCAACATATCTTGTTCTTTGAGGAGATACTGAATTTTCTGATGCCAAACATCATAATTCTTATCATTCAGTTATCTCTTTGGTTTAAGTCAGCAATAATGCTCTTTTTGACAACCATTTCAACTATTTAGAAATAATGATCTTAATTAGCACAATTCATAATCTCAAAATTATTCCATATCATAAATTTTTAAATTAATCAATAATAACCTAACACATGTAACAAAAACAAAAGTCTTGTATACAATCCAATCAATTCCTACTAACATAGTTTAGTTATCATTATTTTATTTAAACATGCGCTAATCATTTCATTAGGTGAGATTAACTAATCTTCCAACCTCATATTCTCACATTGTAATTCTCATATTTATTTATGCAATAATGAAAAAACAAACATATATTCATTCATAAAAAAATATTTATAATAAGTCATCAAACATTCATTATATGCTTTAAAGGAAATCAACATTAAACATGAACATAAAAGAATTAAAACATATTCAATATGATAATAAACATGTCCTAATACTACTTCAAATTTATTCATCTTCTTTGTGGACTGGTGGTTCCCTTTCAACAAATTCTCTCCTAGCCAATGTCCTAGATATCTTGCTCATCCATGGGTATCTGCTCACGAGCTTGCTATTAACCAGTGTCCTAGACCTCTTACTCATCCATAAGTATCCATTTGCGGACTTACTAGATTACCCAATACAATCTCGTGTTCGACGCTCCAACTCCTTAAATAATTCTCTCACAATATTATTATAATACAAGTCATTTATCCTCTCTCTAAAGGCCTTTATTTCTTCTTTCCATCAATTAGGCGGGGAGTCGAGAATAATCCGCATTTATTATTTCACTGCTAACTCATAATCACTATGGTATAACATATGGAAGGTCCATAATTTTTTATACATCACATCAATGTGAACTTCCAATGAGTGATTCGATCCTTTCTATATATAGACAACTACTCCAAAGTGTGAAGCATACGATCCCTCACTACATATTAGAATGATTGAAATCAGCATTAGATATAAAAAGCATGTTATATGTTTAATCAAATAAATATTTACTTTTTATGTACTTTTAAATCCAAAAAACACTTTAAAACATGCTTTAAAAATTCTAGAAAAATATCTATTAAATAGAAAATTAAATTTTAAGTATTTAAAAAAAAGCAGACATAAATAGACCTCTCACGCGCCCCTTCACGCTATCCAGAGGTAGCCCACGTGCCTTACTTACCGCCATATGTCCTGTCACATCATCAATCACATAAGTGCCATATGGGCCAACCAGAGTCAGCCACATGTCAAGATATTTCCATATGGCACGCAACATCAGCATCGTGACACAATGGCCCAATCACGTTGTGCCACATGTCAAAAGTTGTTACGTCATCAAGCGATATCGACATGATATGCTGGCAGCCACCTCATCTCAAATTCGACACATTAGACCACTCATAAATAGATGTGGCATGTAACTACCTCACTCTTCCTCAGTGGCACATGCAAGCCTCACGTCACTTACCTGTGGTGGTTTAGACCTATATTTTCAATTTTTCATGTTTTTGGGGTGTTTCTATCAGTTTCTACCATAAAAATTACAATTTGACACCATTTAGATGACATTTGGTCTTCAAACACATGAATCGAGAGGGGAAATAACATAGAAAATTAATTTCCAGAATTCATAAACTCTAAATACAATAAGAAAATTTGAAAAATCATAGAAATTCAATCACTAATCCAAAAATTCTGAAAAAAAATACTTGTTGGAAAGCTTTTGACGAGAGCTTTCTAACATATCAATTTTGTGCCATGAAACAGAGAAAAAATTTCTTAAAAAATTGAACAAATTTTGTATTTTTATGTAATTTCATGCAAATTTGTTTAATTAATCATTATAATCTTCAATTCAAGCACAAAAACATGATTTCAGACTCTGATACTAATATAGTTAACAATGCAAGTAGAAACTTAAATGTTGAAGTGTAAAATCTCACGTTTTCAATGCTACGGGCAGACCAACACTAGTACAAATAGAATTTTAGAGGAATATTTTATGTGGCTGTTAAAAAAACAACAGTAAATAGTATATACCGTACTTTTTACTGTTGTTTTTTTTATTTTAACAACTATAAAAAAGCATGAAATAATTTTCCACATCTCCCTTTAACTCTTCAAAAAATTATAGATTGTATAATTAAATTTTTGAAAAAATAATTAAATATAAAAATAAAAAATTATAATAAAAAGGATTTTTGCAACAGACTTCTAGTGAGGTGTAGCAAAAAAAAATGCAACAGACTTTTATTTAGATAGTCACAAATGCTTTTAAAGAAAATGTTGTTATTTTGCTCAAAGCAAATGTGACAATCTTGTTGGATGCCAGATGCATTTGCTTCAAGACCCACCTTAAATGACTGACTTTTCTGGATAGTAGTAAAAACTCTTTTAAAATAAAACATAACACACAATTTAGCACACTATCCCCTTCAAACTTTTCCTCCTCCCAACCGAAAAGTTCATCTAATTGTTGGGGTCATCAAAGCAAAATCTACAACTCTCTCTCTCTCATCAAAGCATTTCCATTTGGGTGGCCGGTAGGGCGATTCTCCATTTCTTCTTTCACTTCTGGGGCTGGCCATGATTATTCCTTATTAGCTTCAGCGACTAGGGCTTTCTCCTCTTCTCCCTATCCAATTAGAGCCACTCTCTTGGTTTTTTCCCATTAAATAGGTATTTTGTTGTTAATGCGCCTCTGTTACTCATTTTTCTGGACCATAAGTTTTGATTTAGAAGTATATCCCTGAAATGACTTCTCATGCTACATCCCCATTGAGAAAAGGGCTCATTTATGCTCCATTAATTATGCCTCATTATCTGTATAATTAGTATTTTATTTATGTCTTTCTTATTGTTCTCCATTTTGTGTTTGTATGTATAATTAGTATTTTACTTACATGCTTTCGACATGATAAGCTTGTGAAAAATATTCTTATTCCCTAATTTTGGCATTCTATACAGATTGGTAATTTATTGTTTTTTTTTTTTGGTTGCTATGGTTCTTGTTTGCCATTTTATAAATGTTTATCTACACAATTTTCAACTACGTTTACATCTTTATTACTAAACCTTGATCATGTCCATTATAATTGTTGAAAACTAGTTGGTTTAGTGACTCCCATAAAAATAGCAACATAGATTTGGGATTCTTGTATGCCTTGTTTGGAAGCAACGAAAGTTATCTGAATCTTTGATTACTATTTGTAGCTCAAGTGCTCCCCTTTCTTTCATTAAAATCGAAATTGAATGTAAGATGAAACCAAGCAATTGAATATTGTGGACAAAAAATATCCACCAATACTAATAATCTCATAAAATAGACTTTTACTAGGCTTGTGCTTGTAAAGTGACAATCATAATTGTTGCTCCTTCGCTTTTGTGTTCCTTCTTTTTCCTTATTAAATGAATTGTTGGAAATATGGAGCACCAAGAAGGGGGGTTGAAGTGGTGGCAAATAGAAATTTTCAGCTTAATGGATTTCTTTAAGTGTTTGAGCAATGTGCAAATAAAACATAGAAAGTAAAGGAGAAAGAGAAGATTGTACATAAGGATTTATAGAGGTTCGGGTGTTAACAAACCTTAGTTCTCTCCCCAACCGCAATTAGGAGTTCTACTATCTCAACTTGAGATTACAGGAGAGTTTCCTAGCTAACTCACAACTAGAGAGTTTTCCTAACTCACCCACAACTAAGTGTTTTCTCAAGACTCACACTGAACCCAAATCCCTTGTGTTTTAATGGCTCACACAACAACTAATTTCTTGTGTTTTGAACAGGCTCACACACAACCCAAATAAAAGTTTTTCTTACTAGGATCACTCTTACAACCTATACCCAAGTGTTTAAGGTTAACACTTTAACCTTTCTTAACAAAGAGAAGAGAATTAAAATTGCAAGAGTTTTGGCACACTTAAAATCAACCTCTTTGTTCTAAGGCCTTTTGGAGGTCTATTTATAGTGTTTACCTTCCAATTAGCCATTATATATGGTGCCAAAACTATTTCTAACGTTCTAAAGAATTTTGACAAAAAACTGTCTGACAGAGACAGTTTCCCAGTCGGGAAACCATGTTTTCCGGTCGGAAAATTCATATATCCGTTGGAGCCTTACACGTGGCAGCCTTAGATTTGTCCTTTTCTTCAATGACTCTTTAATGGCTAGTTTCTGTCAAATGTTCCGGTCAGAAAATTTATTTTCCCGGTCTGTACTCAAGTCCGTGTCGGGAATATACCTATCCCGGTCTTCTTTTGCTTTCCGAACTTTGAAACATCAGAATGCAGTGTTTTTCCGGTCAAGACATATATTGTCCCGGTCTGTACTTGAGTCCCGGTCGGGAGTTATGTGTCTCCAGGAAATGATTGATTTGTTCAATAAGCAAATCAAATTCAATTGACTTGAAACTTTGTACGCTATCAAAACAACATTGGATGAAGACATTAGTAACTTTAATTTGATAGTCAAGATCAAAATAGATATCAATCACCCTAAGGTCAATAATCCAAAAATGAAATTAACATGTTCAAAAGCAATTATGTCAAGTTTCAAGTCAATCTATCACCCTAAGGTCAATAATCCAAAAATGAAATTAACATGTTCAAAAGCAATTATGTCAAGTTTCAAGTCAATCTATCATGTTCCACATATTTCTCCCCCTTTATGTTCATACATTTTGCTTATGTTTTCTTAAATTTCTCCCCTTTTGTTAAGATAAAAAAGAATATAAGCAAGTATAGCATAAGATCAATCACATAGGGCATAAAGAGAAAAGATAAGAGGGAATATTAAAAAATTTTAAACAATATGATACCAAAAGATTATGCTACATAAAACGGTCCTTTAACAAGTATATGAAAATAACAAATAATATCAATTGTTGATTGCACAAACACATATCAAAAGCATCAGGATAAATATATCATTTTAAAACATAAAATATGAGTTTAGAGGATGCTTATTGATATGAAGACCGTTCCATGATCTTGAGGCACTTTTTCATAGAGATTCAATTATTCTCTTATGATCTCTTCTTTAAGTGGCTCCCCCTTACTTTATGCCAAGATTGAGTTTAATGGGGTTGATCACTTGAGAGAAGACATTTTGTTGAGCTTGTGCCTGTGACCACATATGGGCAACCTACAAAAGAATCAAACAATTTTTGGTATCCATTTAAATTTGGGTCCATGGGGGTTAGCTCTAGAAGGTTCCCAATGAGCCTTCCGTATAAAACAATTCTTGTTTATGTGCCCAAATCTCATACAATAATGGCATTGCTTGGAGTTAAATGTTTCTTGCCATTTTGCATGGGGCTTAGGTTTCCTAACATGAAAAGAATGTGAATGTGAGCAAGAACAATGTTGTGTGGTGTGTGAAATCTTAGGTGCATGCCTCTTATACAAAAAGGCATGATTGGTCTTTTGAGGTTTCCCTCTTGGACCATGTGAGCTTTTACTACTCTTTTTTTGAGTAGTGGCTTTGGTGTGTGCCTTGCCTTTGGCTTTAAAGACAATTACCTCAATAAATGAGGTTTGTGGTGTGCTAGCCTTAACAAATATTGAGCTAGGTGGAGATGATGATGTTAAAGCTCTATTGAAGCCTAAACCATGTCTCACTAGAGGAGGTCTTTGAGATATAATAAGTGTATCCAAATTTTCTTTCCCTTTGTGAAATTTTGAAATTGAGTTTCTAAGTTCTTCAACTTCATTTTTTAAAATATTATTTTCCTTAAGTAAAGAAGATGTTGA